>WAAE01000688.1:0-27566 GCA_013400495.1 Nicator chloris
TTTATTTTTCTTTTTATTATAACCACTCATCTTTGCTTGTTTGAATTACTACATACCAATTCCAAACCTTGGGCCCTCTATATACAGTATTTTATTCTTTCATCAGAATTTAGTTTCTCCACAGTGCCTTTAGTGCTGGGCTGTTCTGCACAGCAGTTTGCCAGCCTTTTTACTCATGTGCCATAATCTCAAAACGTGCCAGGCATCAGCTGGTGCGGGAAGGAAGATTGGGTATATCTGCAAATTTAACTGTAACATCTCTGTAGGCCAACAGTGATGCATGACCTCTGCACTGCTGACTTGCAGCTATTCCACTGGCCACTGTTACCCACAGCTCACAGGCTGTTCCTGTAATGTGCTTTTCAGTACTCTAATTGCACTATTTTGTCCAACCTCCTTCTATGGATTGCTTCAAATTATCATTATTAAACTATCATCTTTCATTACAAAGCCCATCTTTACACATCTACTTAGCTGGCTGAGTTAACCAACTTCTCTGTTCAGTCAGTGGAAAGTCCTTTAAATTGTGCATGAGATCACACAAACTCATTCTCTCAGATCCACCTTCCCAAAAAGCCTGTTGCTTCTTTGCAACCACCCTGTGCATGTTCAGAGACCAGTCTGATAATTTAGATTGTTAAATTAAAAGTTGGTTGTTGTGCCTTTTGCTTTGATACATATAGTACGCATATTGGCTAATTTGCTGACAAAGGTTTTGCAACTTACAGACCCTTCTTTACTATGGCCATTTCTATCATCAGTGCTGGAATAAAAGGCAAGAGCAAGGCTGGAGAGGGGGGAACACCCTCTCTTCCCCACTCAGACAACAGTTTGATAATAAAGATACCTCAGGTGAAAGACCGCACCTGATGTGGGTTCAAAGTAATCTACATATTGACAATTAATTTGGGTGTAGGAGAACTAAGTGGGATAAATTCTGCTGCTTAGAGCATAGATTCACAATTGGACACATCCAGACTGTGGCCTTAAAAAAAAACCCATCTGTATGCAAAGAATAGGAACAGCCAGAATCAAGCCAGTATTCTTGACAGAGAAATTGATCCTCAGTTTATGTTCAGGCTGATCTGAAGAAATATTTAAGGATATCAATATGATGACTTAAAACAATTTACTATGGCAAATCCTAGAAGGCTTTCACCCCTAAAGCAAATTTTAAAACGTAAGGCATTGGAAGTCAGACACTAATATCATACAGGCTCCTGGTTTTCTACAGAAGTCTCTGTGAGATCTGAACAACTTCGATTTAAAGACAGCAGAACTAGGCTACAAAAATAAGCTTATTTTGGGAACAGTTTAACTACAGCAGGTCTTTGAAACATAACATATACATGTAAGAATTACAAGTTTTCCTGCAAAACTATCTTTTAGGGAAAATTGTTAAAGCTAATGGTGGAACAGAGAACTCCTAGTGTCTTTTAGAAGCGCACTACAAAGCTTATGTTTCTTTTATGAAGTCTTTATTGGTCATCTCAACTCATCTCCTTGCTGTAATGACCCAAGTCATATATATTAGTGGTTTCTTTTATTACTATGAGCTTGGGTTTGTGCCTTTTTTAATAAAGTCTATTTTACCACACAGATTCATTTATCCAACTAATGCTATTTAGGGGACAAGGAGCAACTACACATCAGGATCACGTACTTCAGACTGTTTTGTGGTCCAAAGACTTCATGTTGTGTGGTAAGTGCATAATTAACATGAATGCTTTCTAAACCTTGGAGGTGGAAGATAAACTCCAGTGTGTTGGACCAACACACAGATGAACTGAGAAAAAAATATGGAGCCATTTTCCTCCAAGGGAGGAAGTGTAATAAGAATGCCAACTTGTAAAGAAATTGCTCCCAAATACAGTAAAGCAGGGAGGAAAAAAACTTTTAGGAGCCTCAAGATTTTCTAACTAATTAGTTCACACTAATTAGCTCACGGTGAAGGATGATAAACATCTCAGATAAACCAAAACATTAAATGTTCATTAAAATACCTTTGTTTCAGCCAGTATCTCCATCGGAGCCCAGGTTCCCATTGCTAACAGTAACAAGACATCTGCTGGTACATTCCACCAGCTCCTGCCTTTCCCAGAAAAAAAGCATCCAAGTTTTACTTCCTCTATTTGCTACTTAATTGCCTTTATCAGTCTGTACTTACATTCTCTGGCTCCACACTATGGACATCAGCAACTGTAAATGAAAACTTGTAATTGGGCTGAACCAGTTGCCATTTTTGAACACGACCATCATCTCTTTCAGCTCTCCCACTCCTGGGTTTTCAAACAGTAGGCAAAGCCCAGGAAAGATGGTATTTTTCAGGCTTTCCAATTAAAAGTACCATTTTGCTACAGAGCTCCATTCTCTTAGTAAATTATACATTTTGTCCACTGTGAACTCCATGTGTAAAAACCAAAATGAAGCTATAAAGACAGATCTCATTTTGGACATCCAGAATGAGGGCAGTGAGAATGAGATGTTTCTAAGGCAGCTGAATTGTCCCACCTACATTTGTGCTGCTCTGATAGGATCTATTTTAAATCAAAAAACCTTCAGCAAACCTTTCCAAAAATACTTCTTAGTCCCTAAAAATCTATTTTTAGACACTGTCCTTTTCTATTGAGCACATACACTCTCTCAGCAGCATCTTTCTAGTCATATATCATTATGTGTTTTCATTTCTGAATACACAGAATAAGAAATTTTCAGTTGACCCCTAAGAACACTAATCACAATGTGAAGAACCCTATTCCATGAGAGTGGCAGATGATAATTTCTGACTTCACCATTAAATAAAAATAAAATAATGCTTGATGCAAAGAACAATTAAACACACGGTGTAATTATGTAGCTTGCATACAAATACACCCACAAGGTACTCATTCTGTGTACTTGACTGCAAACATTCTGAACTATAAGCACATTAGCTCAAACTATTGATTAACGAAAAGGAAAATGAAAAATACTTTGTGTATAACACAGCTTTATCAAAACTCATTTTGCATCTCGCTGTTCATGCTACCTGAACTTATTATTTTTGCCCTGATGTGATTAAGCAGAGATTCCTTTCCTTCCTTCTAGAACATATGTACTTGCAGGCAGACACGCTGCCTTGCCTGAAAAAGATAAAAATTGTCTGAGTTGAGTAATTTTAGTAGTTAAGTGGCCACAATTTGGCTTTGAAGTTTGCAGCAGATTGATGGGGGAGTAAATCTGTACTTTCTCTGCTCCCCACCAGGCACTACTGGGACAGCACCAGTTGTTTCATGCTGTGTTAAATCAATAGCTAATATGGTAAAATACTAGCCCTATGTTCAGACATGGCATTTTCCAGTTTTATCACAAGCTGATGATGAGCAGTTCTTGCTTTACACTACCTGAGATAAAAGTCAGTAACTAATCCACTACCTCTAATTTATCAAAAATCCACTACCTCTAATTTATCAACCTCCTTTTTGTACTGCCTCTCCATTTTTCAGTCTCCCCATCCAGTGAAAATACTTAAAATATTCCTTTCCAAATGGATGAAATGATATTATAATACACATACCTACATAAAAAATAACCATACCAACCCATTCCCTACTTTGTTCATTACTTCAGAGCTCAAGTCTCAAGCCTAATAATACAGTGTAAGAGAAAGGCAGTATATTTATAGGAAATATTGATATTTACATATATTTGGTATTTAAAGTGTCTGATAGACAAGCTTTGTCTAACTTTTTTTCCCTGTTACCTGTGGCATAGTCAGGAAAACTACCTCCAAGTGGATCAGCATACCACACAAAGAATAATGAGCAACACCAATACTGGCAGTAGCTCATTTCACACTAAATACTGATGTCCAAATGCTAAAAATTCACTGGGTATTACTGTTTTGTCCCTGTTCCTATGTTGTCACCAACAGTGCTTACACATTTCTATTGATCTTGTTTATAGCTGCCTAGATTTTCACTGCTAAGACAATGTAGTGTGAACCTTAAGGAAAGTCTCACTTGATGTATGACTGCATAAAGGCTGTTATCTCAGTCTAAGCTTCAATTAGTCCAGAACTTGTACTGCCTCCTATAGTGGCCATTAATGGATAATAAGGGGAAATCTTAAGAAATAGTGCAGGGATGGAATTATTCTCATTTCAGTAAATGCTGCCTGTTTCTGTTGATCAGCAGTTCAGGGAGTTTGAGGTATATCTAAGAGCTTCACACTTAATAATAAACCTTGGTAGACACTGCTTAAATAATACCTCTTTTATTTAAATAGCAACTGAAGAACAGCATTCATGCACAAGAAGAAAGACGTTCAGATCTCAGTATTAGGATGAAGATTAAATTCAAAAGTTCTCACTTTTCACTTGAAAAAAGTGGAGTGAAATTCAAAAAAAAGAAGCTAACAATTAAAGTATCAAAAGCTATTAATTTGTATCACACATTGTTGTAACATTTTTTCCATGGAGCACATTTTGACAATAAGAATTTAATACTGCAGATCTCATCTTTACACGGTGAACTCCAGAACAAGAGAAAGATTACTTAATGAATTGCTTTCCAATTTCAGCTCATACAAGTCAGTTGCTCTCCCAATCTCCTAACAAACTATGGCAAATATTCAAATTATTCATATTAGAAAAATAGAACTATGCTCTACAGTCATACTGTAGCTCTACTCAGCTCCTTTGAAGTGCAAGAAAGGCCCAGTACCATTTGACCAAACATCTGTCCCTCCACCCCAGCAGCTGTTCTTGCACGGTACAGTGTCGAAACTTCTGGTATAACAAAGCTGTTAGCATCAAACACAGATGATCTGCTGCAAAGTCAAACAAAGTTTGATAGCATATGGCAAACATAATAGTTTCAACACCAACTCATGAACCTGACATGCAAAACCAATGTGGAGAGAATATAAGGAAGAAAAAAAAACCCCATCGTGTAGCACATATTTCAGGTTCCGATTCCTGAGTATTCAAGGACAGACTCACATTTATGCAATAATCTCAGGTTAAAATTTCAACCTAAAAATGAACTCTCACAAAGCTAGAGTGATAACAACCACTCCACTAAAATCTCAGATGTTAGACCTGGCATCCTTTCCCCATCATCAAACAATTTTACATCTAATACCTTTCACAGTTTGCATCTTCTTACCTCCACTTATCACATGCTGGCCCCAGTGCAATCATCCTTACCTTCTTCTAGCACGAAGTGTGAACAATGAAACATCATATTTTATTCCCTTTTCCACCACGCATTTTGGTTCCCTCCCTCTGCTCAGATATTTGGGTCCTCTCCTAAATTCCCTCTTCCAGATCCCCCACAGCATTATACACTGCACAACAAACAGCAGTGGTCATCTGGAAGTGTCATTTGTCCATTACCACGGCCCACTGCTCCTATGAGCAGCTCTATGGTTCTACAGGACAATGACAACCCTTGACAGGATCACAAAAGATTTCAAAGATCTCTGAAGCAGTGGTCTCACAGAAAGTTTAGAACATTGTTGGGTGACAGCTTATACTTTTTTTCTTTAAAACGAGATGTATATACCTGACAATACAAGATCCAGTAGTGAATCACAAGACTGATACTTGAGCATTAACTCCAAAACATAAGTAATTCCACAGTTAGGCAGGAAAATGGCAAGCATAGCTGCAACACAGCTGACTAGAGGTATATTTTTATTTAAGGATAAAAAGCAATTATTGCACCTCAAAAAGTATTCTATCAGAAAGTGTTTGCTAGGCCATTGGGATTCCTAGTTTGTATTCTACTTCTTGGATCTAAACACCTCATCAAAAAGAGGATATTTCAGTCATTGGTTACATCATGAAAGAACCATTGCAGGGGATCAATCGGAACCAGTGTGTGGTTTCCTAAACAGTATTTCCATAGATGGCCACTAAAGCTGACACATTTGTTTGTATCACTCTGGGAAAAACAGTCAAGACCTAGTGGCTGGATTTCCTCCTCCAGTGAATTATGAATCAACTTTGACCAAACAGACAAAACCATACAAGCACAGAAATCGCCACAGAGCCACAAACCAGATCCATGGAATAATTTATTTAACACTATCTGCCAAAGGGGGGGAAGCACTCTATCTAGCTACTCTATACTCTCCCAATCACTCTAATTTCATATAGGGACATGCCTGGTGTCAGTGTCCTGTTTTTCTCAGGAGCTGGATAGTCCCCATGGTTATTAAGAAGAAACTACCAGTCCACTATCACAAAGAGAAGGGTGCACATACATATTTCTCCTTTGTCTGTTTGATTTACAGACCTGAGGAATATGGATTACCTCTGTTATCTGCACAAACAAGCTCTACTAGAATCTTGGCATTCAGTCAACTTTTATCTTGGGGATCCCAAATTGGACTGTTAGGCAACACAGAGCACCTATCTCAACTGAATTGTCATATAAATAGATTTTTGTCAGATGTTCAATTTGTATTGGGGAGCATGCCAGCAAAAACAAAAGTCAGCAATTTAAAACAACAAACCAGCCCCTGTGCTGACAGGAACAAATTACTATATTCCAAATGAATAAGAATTACTGTAGATCACAGATCCTCGGTATGAGCACTACACAAAGGGTGGAAAAATGTCCCTCAAATTAATTCTTTCTGGTAACTCCGTGCTCTGAAACAAAAAGAGGCTGAGTACAAATAAAATACAACACAAAATAATACAAATAAGTTTATAAAAGCACATAAAGAGGTACAATCAAAGAGGAGTTAATTATTTAACAACTGGTAGTGCTAAGACAGGAGATGAGCAAAGACTCATTAGAGTTCAAAACTAAACTTTTGCAGTTGGTCAAATGGTGCAGCAGTGTGCTGTACTTCTAACAACTCCCAGATCTGCTTTCGAGGCAATGACCTTACAGAGCTGAGTGCACTGTGAGGTGATGCATGCATCTTTTTGGGCAAAGATAGAAGTAGCTGCAAAAACACAATACATTTTGTTAGCCCACCCTAGGAGCAAAACTTATTTCTGTTCTTCCACAAACCACACAGAAGGTCTAGCACAATCTTTTCAAAGAAATCTTCTGATCACTCTGTAATTATTCCTTTTCGAGTGACCCCTTTCCATAACACACCATTTATGAAAAGACCTTGAAAACACTTTCCCTCTGAAACTTGGTAGTATGCTACACAGACTTTAGCATTTGAACTAGGAATTACTTTTCTTTTATGGATTACAGCACTTAAAAAAGAAACTTTAATCTACAAGTTAATTGGAATGAAATTTGTCTAAATATTTTTTGTTTCTTTTTTCTGCTGTTTGCAATGTTTTTGGGGGCTCGTTTTGGTTTTTAACTCTGTTGAAAAACTCAGCATGTTCGCTTATATTCTATCTCCTACCCTGACAAATAAAACTATTTCCAATCTTGTCTTTGCAACTGTTATTTCTTACTCTAGCAATTATAATGCAAAAAAAAGAAATGCGAAGTAATAATGTAACATTGTGCACTACTAAGCATAAAGTTCTATAAAAATCCCACCACCCTAATAAAAAAAAAACACCAGTAACTACACAGAGAAAGAATGTACAAAATCAAGTAAAAAGTAAAGAAATATTTATCTTGTTGAAAGTCATCTCCTGGCAAAACTTATAAAAAATGCCTGCATAATACATTTTTAGCAAGCAAGTAATACTAGAAAAATGAAGTTGCAAGCAGAAAAATATTTTAATTCAATTTCTGTTGGATCATTCCATTTTCTCTACAGTGTATACAGTGGTTTTGAAACTACAGGGGAACCATCCCTTCCCATCATTTTAAGACAATCCAGAGAAACTACACAGAACCAGCACAAAAAAAGTGAGCAGTGGAACAATAAAGGCCTATAACCCAACCTCTATCTTAATAAATTAATTTGCATATAACAGTATAAATGTAAGGCATTAGACAAATAATTAATACTAACTAAAATGGTGACAGCCTAGTTTTGTAGAAAACACAGAGCAGCCACTTTCCAGTTTGCTCTTAAAAATATAGATGATAAACACGTTTAATTGAACTTTGGGCAGCTACAGATACTCAGCATCTCAGCCTTGGCCCTAAGACAATAGAATCAAGATGGGTTTTGTTGAATGCTGCCATGATTAACTTAAAAGCTTGGTGGTTATACTTCCTATCTTACAGGAGTAAGTACAAATGTAGGCTGTTCCACTCTTGGCCTTTGCTCTCTCAATAAGTACAACATGTTGAGAGACCAGTGTGATGGGCAGCACACAGAGGTGATGCCAGCCCCTGGCCCTGCTCGTATTAGAGTCAACTCTCGGAATGGCCACGCTAGAGAACAAGTCTAGAAAGGGAACTTGATATTTACACATCAAAATGAGAGATAACATACATAATACAGGCAATATACCTGCACAGATGAATACATGTCATTCTAGTCCTGCCTAGTAAATGGAAGATGAAAGAAAGCAAAACTAATGCAATTTTGAATGATGATTTCATTAAATAAAGCATTTGGCAGTGCAGAAATTTCTTCACATTGTTACAAAATTGATTTAAAATCATGATGGGGATTATTTGCTATTCAATCTATACCTGTCTGATTTACAATCAATACATGAACTTAAAAAAACCCTAACATGTCTTTAGAGTAAAAGCTGTGTGTCGTGGAAGACTATATAAACTGTATTGATGGAAGCTATACAATGTACAGAAGCACACAGCTACCTGCTTCCTGTGGTCATTGTCTTTTTCTCATACACTGGGAAAAATACTATTCTGCTAAGATCTGAAGTTTTAATACCTTCTTTGTGGGGTTATGACTCTTTTATGTGGAATTCAGAAGCTGAAGCATAAGTACACAAGATCTACCTGCATCTTTTGACTTGAATTTTGTAAAATTGGCATGGGACGAAACCCTTTGGTGAACAAATATACAAGGGAGATGGGAAGAGATTGATCAATTGATTACTTTTTAAACAGAAAATGTAAGAAAGCTCCTTCCCTGGCAAGATAGAACTTTATAATACAGACCCTTTCAAATCTCAGTGGCTGAAGTTCTTTCTAATGAGACTTGATTTGGGGAAAATAGCCAACTTTTCTCACTGCACAGGGACAGCATTCCTATCATATTTTCCTATTGAATGAGCAGGAAATATATGAACACCAGCTATGTGGCTGCATCAATACATTCTTTGACACAGCAATTCATAGAGGAAACTGGCTGAAAGTCTAAAGATCAAGTACTACAGTTATAAAGTTTTTAAATTTAATTATTAGGAGCATAACATAGTAAAACAAAATACTGCCTTATTTTAGAAGAAGTACAACAACTGTGTTGCTGCATAAACCTGGTATCATCAATGTGAGCATCCCCTTCACTAGCAAAACCAATGTAAAGGTCAGATACTGAAGTCCTTTGTGCAGAGAGGACATCTTTGTGACTTTAAAGCATCTGTCACTGTATGGCCACCAGGCCTGAGGGAGTTATTTGAGACCTACTGAATTACCAGTAACACAGTAACATTAGACAACACTGTTTCCCATTAATAGAAGTGCTAAGGGGGAAATACTAGGCTTGCTCTGCAGTTACATAGCTTTACTAAAAAAATTAGCAGTCTGGGTGAACTTCATTGTCACACTCAGTAGACCACAAAATACTGCTTTACACAAAAAAAACCCCTGCAGTACTAACAGAACACTTTATTAAAAGTTATATCTAAGTAAAGAACAGTAATGGTTCACATGAATTCTTAAATTGTGTTTAATATTTAATGACAAACATGAGACTTTATACAGGGATTGAGAAGTGTGTAACTATTTTTTAAACTCGGGTTTTGTGTTCAAACTTCCACAAACTGGTTAAAAAAACTTTCAAAGTACCTCTTTCAACACAACCCCTTCATTTCCAGATAGTTTTCTAGGTGGTTGTTGCTTATATTGTAAGTGCTAAATTTAAAAAATAAATGTGAAGTGGTAACGGTCTGATTCCAGCTGAATAAGTTATGTATAAACAATAACTCAAAAAAGTACAGCTTAATGTTTGCATTATCTTTAAGCAGGCATATAAATCCAAAGTGTACAAACTTAAAAATATTTCCATTTACAGAGCTTTTCTCAAGAATGTTCCTATTAAGTGAATGAGGCAGCGACATAGAAACAGATGGAATTTGTTTGTATTCCCAAATAAAGAGTTGTGGTATTTTCCCCACTTAAGTTATACTATTTCCAGAACTAGGATCACACCAGAACAAAGGAAGTCTTATTGTTTCCTGCATAGGCTGAAGCTAAATATATTGATCTATCACCCCAAGTAAACCAACACATGCCTGCTATGTTCCCAAACTTTTAGTTGGAATAACAAGCACTACTTATCTAAGCAAAACTTTAAGTGTTCCAGGATCCAGGAAACTCAGACACACTGTTTATACCTCACCTGGGCACAGCACTGTAGAAGTGACTGCATCCCCTTCCATGTCACATGTGGTCAGGAACAAGCACAATTTATAACGCTGACTCAGCTTTATATAATTTATATAATTGATATATTTATATAATATACTAATTGAGACCAAAGGTCTATCCAGCCTAACATGCAGTACCCAGAAGTACCAATATTAGAAACCCAGAGAAGTGGTCAAAGTGCACAACCTCTGTCTGGTACACCTTCTTTCCTCTCTCACCTTGTGGTGGACTACAGATCAGGGACTTCCCAACTCTGATGACCTCTCCTCTCTTGTGTTTCTATCTCTGATTCAATAAATTCATTTGATGCCATCTGACACATATTATGAGCAGTGGTGAACAACTTCTTGACACTGCATCTTCTCCATAGGCCACTCCATTTACATAATCCTCTCTCTATATATCCCTTCCCTCTTAACCCTAGCTGAAAAATTTCTGTCCATTACCCAGCTCCTTGCACTGAGCTGCTCCAGAGCTTTCATTAGCAGCAGCAGAACTATGTTCTGCAACACCATTTTTGGGGAACAGGGCATTATAATCACACAGTCATAAAGGGACATAGGTAGAGAGATGATTTCTCTCAATCTCTATTCCTTTCGTAGTAATTCCTTCAGTGCAGTTTTCTTTGCTGAACACTATTGAGTTTAGACTTATTATATTTTTCCCAAACAGTAACACTCACCCCATTGGAAATGTCAAGTCAGAACTGTTCTTTCTGATAGGTACATTTCTTTCAATAAGCTTCACCTCTGAGTTTAATGCTTAGCCACTCAGAACACTACTCTTGAAATAATTAATTTAGCTTTTCCTTTTACTGTCCTGCACATTTTAGTATCACCAGTAAATTTGTCAATTCTTTCTGGTTTTATATAAGACACTCTAAAAATATGCTGAACATCACAAATAGGATGTTGTGGGACACCACTGATGAGGATCCTCCACTGTGAAAATTGACCATTTCTTCTTAGCCTTTGTTACTTATTCTATGAAAGTATCTTCTCTAATGCCCCACACAGTAACTTAATTTTTTGAAAAAAGCTCTGCTGAATGGAAATCTGTAAAATTTTCTCCACATAACATAAACTTGCTAATTTTGCTTAATTAAAGAGAGGTTCAAAGTTGCACACATCAAGAAAAATGCAATGGATTGAATTAATTAAATGAAGGGTAAGAAGTGCATATAGAAGCTGTCTCTTCCAGACACTGCCTAGTATCTAATTCTGTGATTATTTCCTTAAAAATTCCTTTTCAGCCTCCAAACAGATTTGAGCCACACATCCTCAAGACCTAGTGTATGAATGTATAGTTTTTAATTTATTTATCTTAAAGAGAACCTTTGCTGACACCTAGCAGATAAATGATTAATTGCACTTCTTACCATCTTTTTTTTTCTTACCATCTTTTTGGAGCTCCTACGGCCAATATTTTAGAGCTCAAAATGAAAAGCTTATCCAGATAGAAAATAGATGGCACTTGCACAAAATCCCCCACACCCGCAAAGTAAACAGAAGTGCCAGTTACAAGCATAATGAAGCATTTCCTAAAATTACATCTCTGGATACAGATATTCTCATTTGTATAATTTCTAACATCTGCTCAACTCTCAGGAGATAATAGCCTTAAGACAAAAATAAAAATCCATGCAATGCAGAAAACATAACTTCAGAACCCTGACAACTTACTAGACAGGAAGCTTTGCCACTAATACTACTAGAGAAGGACCTTCTTCTACCCACAGAATAAAATCATCCGATCACACAGGATGAAACAAATTAAAGAAAGTGAAAGAATTCTAATATAGCCAAAAGTTATTTAGTTTTATTTAATGCACTATCATTTTCCAGGGTCTGTGCATCCCCGCTCCTCCAACAGCTTGACAGGGAGTCTGGGAACAGGTCCAAAGTAGAAGGCTGCTCATGGCCATTCTTCTACCTCCACACTCAGCCCTGATATTTTTTGCCACCACTGGTTATAAATTCAGTCCTTACATTTTCATACAATGACAATGACAAAACATTAATGAAAGAAACCCCACCATTTCCACATTTGCATCCTGCTTCATCATTCTCTGAGTTTAAGGCAAAACACAACTAACTCGCCCTCTGCAGAAGTTCTGATTTTTTAGTTCCCCTGATCCTGAGCCACAACTTTGATAACTAATTCCTGTTTTGGTGATGTAGTTCTAGGTTGAAACACCACTTTTGACTCAGGAATCTCACAGTCCCAAATGAGAAAGGCTGGAAGAGAGTAGGACTAACAACAGTACATGCCTGCTTTGCCCCTGCACCCTTCTGTAGTGATCCTTTATTCACTCACAGAGAAATAATATGAAGCTATTTGGGGTTTTGGTTCAACCTAATATACTCATTCTTGTGGCAGCTGGGGATATACCAATGGCAAGTGTTTGACAGAGGCTTCAAATGTGATGCACAACTCTACTAACTTCTCTAAGCTACTCCACCTTTCTCATTTTTAGCAATGTATTCCTATAGGAAAATTTTACAGCTCCTCTTTGCTAACTGAATCACCTGCAGTATAGATAATTTTATCTTCACTAGTATGCTGTATAACTGTATCTTTCCCTCAGCTGTAACTTCAGTTCCAGTTCAATCTTGTTATCTGTCTACCTCATAACATTATTAAAGAGGAAAAATCACTTCTTTTAGTAAAGATGGAATAAGAGGTGAAGTTTTAGTGGTATTTTTTTTTCAATAGGAGCTGTATAATGACAAACACTCTCAGGGATTGCAGAGTCATTTTGCATCATGCCATAGAAAAAGACGATCACTCCTCAAAGAAAGATTTTGTCCAGGTAACATTACACAATTTCTTGCATTTCTTTTTTTCCAATAACCAACACTTCAAAATCTTTGAGGTACTTCTGTCCCCTTCTTCAATGACTTAAGGATTAGCTTTGCTATATATACAAGTTTCTGATTTCATTAGTTCAACTGGTATATTCACCTACCCAAAAGGCCTCTGGATGTCCTGGTTGCTTGACCACACAGGAAATTCACATGAAAGAAAACACATCAATGGAATTCTCCAAATGGCAAGCGATTTTCTCTGAATTCACAGCTGTTCAAACCCTACCTTGCTAAGACTGAAAGATGTTTCTTGTGACAAAATCATGTCAAAGGATGAAATTCAAAAGCACTTATGTAATCTGAAAAAAAACAAGTCCTCCTTGAACCGTGAAATGAGGTGCAGGTTTCTACATATCTTCCTTTCACAGGTTACTCATGAGAATCTGAAAATCCCACCTGAAAAGACATAAGACTAGAATTTTTAAGAGGTCTAAGCTTCTCAGCGCTGAAAGCCATTGAGGATTGAGCACTGACTCCTTCAGGGTCCTTTCTGAAGAAATCTCAACCTGCATCTTTTAAGCTGCCACAGGTAAAAGCTTACAGCAGCTACAAACGATGGCTTGACAGTGGGGAAAAAAAGATGATAAAGATGGCAATGGCAGTGTTCGGAGGTAAAGCTTCTGCATGTTCCTGCAGACCCAGTGAGAAAGCAGCTTTTGATGGTGGCCTCAGAAGCAGCTTAATCGCCTGCACTGGGGCATGAAGCAGCTGTAGCATGGACTGCTGTAAAGGAGGAAGCAAATCAGGAGGAACAAAATGAAAGAAAACAGAAAAAAGCAGACAACCATCTAATCATGTCCTCGGTGGAAGAGAAACTCAGAATTATTGAGATGAGAAGAGTTTTATTTTAAGCATCTTTCCCCTAAATGCAAAGAAGGGATTCAAAGCTGATAAATACCACCTTACCAACCTACTCCATTTAGTTCCCTTCCCTTGGACTCTCAATTGATAACTGTGTGAAGGCGCATCAAATTAAATGATGCAATAATGCTTGGCTTCCTCAGGCCCAATTTCACCAGGAAACAGACACAGGAAATAAAATCACCAAGATACCAATTTACAGTTTGAACTGGTCCACAAAAGGTATAGAAAAACTTTTCACTTTAAAGGAGTACGTCACATGAAGGTTAGTTTCAAAGAAGCAGATCTAAAGCTGGAACACTTTACAATTTCACCAAATTTTATTTTTTTGAAAATGAGTAAAGCTTCAGACCAAAACATTTTCCTTGAATTGAAAGCCTCATGAACCGTTTAATTATTTTGGGTTCACAACAGAGTCAAACTTTGGTGCTGCCTGTAATTTTGTCCATTTCCTGCTTCTCCTCACCAGTCTCCAGAAGCAACGTAAGGACAAAATTAAATAAAATGTGTTTATATATTAAATACTTTTAAATTATATATAGTTTTAATTGTTCCACAGCTGCCAGAAGCTAAACTGGCACCACTATATTCCATATACAGCAAACATTGCACATGCATCCACACTTGTGTAAAGAAGTATACTCTGGACCACGCACAGATTTTGGAAAACATCAGAAAGTTTGCAAAACAGAGCAGCATTAAATTAATGTGCAGTTTGGCTGAGGAACCAAAGACACTTTGAATGAAGACAGTTCACTACAATTGCAATTTACCTTGCACCATTATTATAGCTTACAGTTATAGAAATACCAGGTACATTGCCATATCCTGAATTTTCTTCCTCAATCTTTCACATTTTGTTCCATTATTTGTAAACAAGCAATATGCTACACTCCATTTTATATCTCACTGCATTTTGATCCTTAGTTACTGTCCCCACAGGGACATCATTGCAAAAAAGAGACAGTTGCTTGACCTTGCCTTTGTACCCAAAGAAGCTCCCTGTTGGTAGACCGTGACTTGCACCAGCTCAGAGAACTCACTTGTTACTGGAGTAAAACCACAAGGCTCAAATGTACCATGTCACACATTCATAGGACAGGGGCAATGTAAACTTGGGAAAGGCACTTCTTTACAGGGAAGCTGGGAATAAAGTGGGCCACAATAAAAAGTTCAGATTTAGCCACTAATACCTGAAAGAGCAGCAAAAGGTCAATGATGAATTTATCTTCCTCTGGACAAGTCCTTCATCCCCCAATTACACCCACTGTGGAAGTCTTCAAATTAAAAACACCTCCTTTAGATCCTCCACATAAAGAAGAAAACCCCATGTTCCACAGACACAGCCATTATAGCCAAACATGTCTAAATGTTATTGTACTGCCTCTCAAACACTGTCCTACAGTTTACCAAACCATTAGGATCTGAACAATAAGATCCATCAGCTGTCCAGTCAAACATCCACTGATACAGACAACAGTGCTGATATGATCTTTCCAGTCTTTCTGCCAAGTTTGCTACCACAAAGTGTGTGTGTGACAGCATCACTGTGCTCTATAACGAGGAGGGAGCAGTGGTAAGAGGGACAACTGTCTCCTTTTAGCAATCTTGTTTCTGGCTGAGGAGGTGGAAGGCTGAGCACCTTTCCTTCCACTCCCAGCCATCTGTTAAAAACCTCAGTGAGGACAGTTGTACATCAGCAATTATTATTGATAACACAAAAGTGCTCTGACACAGTCTTTAAAACAGGATACTTAATTTTATCAGTCTAGAGAGGAACTTATTCTTTCACAGAGTTACTGACTCACAGCAGTCTGGATCACTCAGCCCCCCCTCCACCCCTCTCCCCAATATGCAGCACATTCTGTGCCAACCATCTCCCCTGAGTTTAAGACTGTCATCTATGTTTTAGGGGGAGAGAGGGGAAACCTGACCTCACACAGCATTTTACTAGAAAATGCTGGAAGTCATAGGGCACAAGTACAAATAACAGAAAAATAAAAATAAGGAAAAGAAAACAAAAAAAAAATCCACAACCAAAACCACAATAGAAACAATACTTTGTGTTCCTATTTTAAGTGCCTCTCTCAATGCTATATGCATAGCAGCTAAAGGCAAGCTGGAAACCAGCCAGGTCCTGGCTGCCAGCAAAAATTTTGTCACCTCCTTTGAACATCTGAAGTATGTTTACCCAATAGATTTCATTAAATTACACTTCCATTAGGAAGCATACAATGTTGATACTCATCTCAAAGATAAAAGGGATCGCTAAGAGGCATGTCATCCTGCTCCCCAGCTGATTGCTATTTCTGGGCCAATCAAGGAAAGGAGCCAGAACAATACTTAGTTAAAAAAATGCAGCATCTCCCCAAGGACTACATACTAAGAGACTGCAGCTCCATTATCAAAATGAGCATATCATTAATGACAATACACATAGAGTATGTTATTTTAATACAACTCATACACAACAAACAAGCTGTATTTGGGTCATTAGCTGAATTTGTAAAGCAGTATTTCCAAGGGTTAGAAACTCCTTATCGAGATATGAAGTTTATAGGTTGCGAGCAGGGAGAGAACAAATATTTTATATGATCCCAAAATACAGTGACTCTAATAACACTCTGCAGTTTGAAGTGCAATGTAGTAGCTAACAGAACAATAGGCTATTCAAACAGAAGTTCTCATTTTAAAGTAAAGCAGAAGTAATTTAAACCACCAGGCACTATTTTGCTAAACATCTATGAGGGATAATGAAAGCAAAATGCCACTGATGCAGTTTATACTGCATGTATCACCTTTTAATTTATTATTACAGTACAGTTAAAAAAAAAAGACTCAAAGCAAATTTTACAAACATTAAAAAAATCTATAGAAGAAACAATGCTCATTGTAAGGCAAGACACTGGGGAGGGAATAACAGGAGAACCAAATAATTTATCCTATGGTATGTTGAGCCTTTCCTAGTAGAGAGGAGGAGATATCTTTGTCTTTAAGCATTGCTGTGAGATGTATGATGTTTAGTGTGTTTCCTAATCTCTAAGTCACATAACAGCAATAAAGGGAAGAGGACAAAACCAAACCCATGCTAATTAAAACCTGAAGATATAGGCAAGGGCTGGGAGGTGTTAGCTCTTTACAGTCAAGCTCTGCCTCATCTTCTTGCAGCAATCTGTGACTATTAATCTCTAAAAACACTCCTTGCTCAATATTCTGCAATCTAGACTTCAGCCAATCTCTTTCAACACACAGAAAACCTTTTGGTTTAGCCATATTTGACATATCATATGAACTCCAATTATCCATCTTTTTGCAGTTAATCATCTCACAATTACATTTCCTGCACTTATAAGCATCCAGCTGGGAACTGAGTTTTAATCTAGGAAATTAAAAAAAAAAAGGATTCAGGTTTCTAACAAATTACTTCTAATTAACCAGAACCTTTTCTAGTCATTCCAACCTAAAGATGCCTACAGCAAATGAAAGAATTTATTGTTTGCATTCCTAATGATTCTTTAAAATTTCATTTCAATTTCCCCAATGAGTAAGTTTCAGGAAATTCACTGTACTTATATCTACTTAAACAAACATTCTGTTAAGCAGGAAATGCACAACAACACAAAACCTAGGGGAAGAAAGAGGGAGCTGGTATTACACTGAGCAGAAAAGCTGCTAAACAAAGCTATAGAACCAGAACACTAATTAATGGCAACTTCCAGAAGTGCACTGCAGCTATGGTGCCCATGCTCTGCCAGAATTATTTGGAATCTCAAAACTATGTTCCCAAATAAGAGATTAGAAATGAAAGGTTTGGGATTTTTTACTTTTTCAGGGGAAAGAAGAGGTCAGTTCTACTGATACAAGGCAGCAATTTGTAATCTGTACAAAGGAAGTAGATTAAATGAAGTAATCTCTCTAGATAACTCAGGAAACTAAGTCAATGCCAGTTAAACAGCACATGAAAGAGTATGCCCCAAAACTTCCAGTGATTTCCCTTGGGAAAGATTTGCAATAAAAGCCATACAAAACATGCTTACTGCACAATTGGGAAGTGCTTGATACAGGGAGGTAATATGAGGTAAGAATAAAATGTAACAGTTTCATTTACATTAAGTCATATCAATTTTCTCCAACTGTTTCAGAAAGTCAGTGCAACCATCTGACAGAATAGGATTGTTGCAAAGTAAATTATACCTTTCATGTTCTTTGGGCAGTCAAATACCAGAGGGTTTTCTGTCAATTATATGGTATCACAGATGTACATCCCAAATCCGTCCATCTATCTAACAAAAAGAAAATAATATACATCTGAAAAACACTTTTTAGAGCTATATTTAAGTAATACATAATATATAGGTCAGTCTAACTGCAGAAATATCTGCTCAAATGGTTGGTGTTCATTAATGCACTACAAAAGTTTCCACAAAACAGGACTGCATTAATTGGCTGATTGATTCAATACCAAGCTAAAGTAGTTAATTATTCTGGAAAAGAGTTATTCTTAATGCACCTGAAGCCTTCCAAAACTATTAAATTTTATATGCCTGCACCAACCTCCCATTACTTTGACTTTCATTAACTACCTCTGCAGGCACTCAGAGAACAGCAAAAACTTTGGTACATTTTTGTTTTTATTTATAACAGAGACTGAGTTGTGACCATGGACATTTTAACCCATTTATAACAAGGGAAAACCAACAAAACCAGTAGCAACTTCCTTCACCACTGCTAAAATTTAGCATACTGTAGATCCTGCCACAACAGCAACAGCTTTGATTCCAGCACTCCAGCATCACAAACCAATTAATGCAAACTTCCCCTTCCCAAATTTCTGGGTAACTTCTCTATCTGACACATGGAGTCCAGCACATTCAGTGACATGTGAGGAAGGGATGCATTCCCCTTGATGAGATTCACAGATAGAGCCTTCGGTATTATAGAGACAATAGTCACACCTCTCTGTTGGAATTGTGTGAAACATTCTGAGATTACCTACCAAGACATTTCCAATCTACCTGTGCACTTTCAGCTGTGATAAATGAAGACCTGCACGAAGAAGCAACAAGAACCCTACGGGAAAGTTCATCTTAGTTGTGAAATTGATCACCAAAGACAGAATGGAAAGACTGGCTGACAGAGAATGAAGTTTTTCTTCTTAAAGCTCCTCCCAAGTCTAAAATGGGAAACTGAGAGACACAATTCAGACAGGCTACAGGCTGCAGTAGGAATTCTGCTTGCAGCCATCAGGATCAAGATAGGCATTCCCATTCTGAATGCAGTGCAGTGCATTGGTATTTCAATGCATGCTCTAGGCCAACACCATGAAATTCCACCAAAAGTCCTGCACACTGGACACAAATGACCCCACACTGCTCACCCAGACTCCAGACCTCAGGCAGAGGTGCCCAGGTAGGGGACAGAAAAGCACCACTGGAGCTCTTCTGATCAAGGAGTTTTAAAAGCCAGAAAGACCAAGGCCTGTGAACTCACACATACCTGGTGTTGCAGCAGCCCTCTCATAAGAGGGTAGAAATGAGCCAAGACACAGACTTCTTGTTCATCATAGCATGAAAAGGGTCCTGCTTTATTGCTCTTTACAACTCAGCCATCCTGACTCAAACTATTCACTGACTCTGGCCACAGCAAGCTCCTACTGTAGGTTACCCTTGCAGCCTCTGACTGCCGGTTACCTCTTGCTAAACTATGACTGCAGGTATTGGTTTACAGACTCTGACTGCAGGCTTTTACCTGGCTGGACTGTGGCTGCAGGTTCCAACAACACGCTCTAACTGCAGACCCAGACTAACTGACCTCACAGCAGCAATCCTCTCTCCCCAAGATCCTCCTTCCTCACGATCCTCCCCTCACCAGCTAACCCACTCCCTTTTCTCACACTTCCCTTTATTGGCTACAGCTGTGACTCATCAGAGGCAAGGCTGTATTGGTAATTAACACAGCTGTTACTTATCAGGCACCAGGTCACCTGTATTCCCTTCTCCTACAGCCTGGCAGAGCTGCACAGCTCCCAGTGCCAGTAAGTTCAGGGCAGAATTTTATCAGGTGCAGCTCAGCAGGGACCACAGATGGGCAGGGCCACGGGGAGCTGGAGAGCAGCATCCCACAGCAACCCCCAAGCAGGGGAAAACAGCCCTGAAATGGAGCCCTGGGCCATGGGTGGGCTGGGGAGGCTGCTCAGGGCCACTGAGGGTGCCCTGAGCGCCCCGGTCGCTCAGGACTGACCGTCACTTTAGCAGCATTTTATATTAACCACAGCTTGTGGAGAATGCGGAAAAAACTCCAAGCAGAGAACACATAATGGATTTACATCACCATGGAGAAGACAAATTTCAAATCACAAATATCCAGCACACGAAGCGACCCTGATCCAGGTTAGGGCCAAGGACATCTGTCTGTTGTTACAAGAAACTGCTCTAACATTTTAGAATAGTTTTACTGGTTTACTGCCCTTCAGCCACACAAACCCTGAATCACTGGCAAGTAGGGAATGAACATATAATATTGCAGAGAGATTCAGAAGGTACTAGGCAAACATGAAAAATAAAAAGAATTAGAAGAAAAAACACCCTCTCAGCTGCAGTCATTTAAGTAGGAACACCACAGAGAAAAGCTCTTAAGTGCAAATCTTTCTTATTGCAGTGTTACTTTCAGTGGCACATGAAACAGCAATGATAACAGGCTCAAAAAAAACTTTGAAAATAAAGTTAAAAGATACATGTAACTTAAAACTAACATCTTTTCCTACACAGAAAGGTTAAATTGTGGGGTTGACATTTGCATTTGTTACGTTGTCAACGTTTCCTGCCTATCAGCCTATGTACAAACAATATCTAAAGATGTCATCTACATATTTATACCAAAGGAGTTTATGAACAAGACCTGTCAGTATATTTTAACACCTTTCCAAAACGTCAGCTTTCATCAGGTATAAACACAACATGTTTAATTTATTAGTTTGGTTTAATATAAAAAGTTGACAATCATATGTCACCATAACTATTGATAAGGTAAATAAGGACTACAGGAAAACGTCAGAAAGTTATTAAAATATTTCTCAGCTTCCGGAATCAAATTGGATTTATTGGCTTTTCTCTGTCAATAAGTGCATCACACATTTTTCTTCATATGTCTATTTTTGAAGTGATGTGTCCAACAATGAAGTTTACAGACAGATTATATATCCTAGAAAATCTGAATTTCACTTTGACTTTTTGAGCCAGGGGACAGGACTTAGTTAATATTTAAAAAACAAACAAACAAAAACCCAACAAATGAACACAAACACACAGATTTGTTCACCTATATTTAAATATATGCCAAAGATTTCTTTTTCTAAAATACACTAAGCTTCATAAAAGGTAAAATATAAAGCAAAAGAAACTTTGAATACAACTCCAAAGTTGAGCAAAACAATGGATTTGTTTCCATTTTCCACAGCAGGTGCTTGATTCAATTCCCTCAAGAAGATTGCTACTACCAAAGGTCCACCTTCTTTGTTTGTAATGTCAGGAGAACAACCTATTCTCACTTCTTTCTAGATACTTCCCCCCAAAATGTAACAAGAGGGCAGCATAGCCACATTTCAAGAGTTTCATCCCCCCTACACTACACAGCCTAACAGCTCATCAGTGAGTCACTCCAGCCAGAATGCAGCAGCTTGCTCTGTAGGGAAAAAAAAGCCTTTATCTGAATGCAAGGATAAACTCTGTTGTATAGATTGGTTCAAACACTCCTGCCCAAGCCACACTCGGGCCAACTAACAGCCAGAGGCACAGAAGTGTTTAAAGGCAGGAGGTGCCACAGAATGGACAGCTCTCCTCACTGGAAGAGGCTTTTCTTCTCTTCAGCAAGTCCAACCCTACACCTCAGAATTAGATACAGTGAAGAATTTACTATTATACAACCAAGCTTATACTAAATTTGATACTATGGACACCACGAACCATGGCCTGGCCCAGCCCAGCCTCTTAACTAGTCTGTAAAATGTACCTGGCAGGGATAATGTTTTTTTAGAATTCACCAGACATGCTAAATGTGCCCTCAAAGACCTGATCTGGATTTCCTGTTGCTGATTTTTGTGGGATTTTAATGATTCATGTCAGTTCTGCATCAAAATCACACATGCAGTGAGTACAGCTATGGAATATCAGAAATATAAGCCATTAATCCTCTTGCTATCAGAAATTTAGTGCTAAAGACCTCGAAAGCAGATTGGATAAAATAGAAAACCAGAGGCTTTGTTTTTCTGTTCAACTGACAAGTAGGTGGAAGACCTGACACATGATCCACCATAAGTGACTGAAAAGACAATTTCCAAAAATGAAGAATAGTCCAAATTTATAAATAAACATATTTAGTTATGTTTCTTAGTCATAGGATTATCCAGGCCCATCCCTGGGAGTGTTCAAGGCCAGACTGGATGGGCTTTGAGCAACCTGGTCTAGTGGAAGGTGTCCCTGCCCATGGGGAAAGGGTGTTGGAACTGGATGATCTTGAAGGTCCCTTCCAATCCAAACCATTCCTTGATTCTATGATATTTCAGGCTACAGAAGCACTTGTCCTGGTTTCCTTTGCCTGATACAGGGTACAAGGGAATAGAAATTTCCACAGGGCCCAAATTTTTCACAAAGGAAGGAAGGACCTCAAAAGGAAGTCTTCCTCCAAAAGAATACATTTATCTACATCAGGAGCATGTTGGAGTTCTCCAACTATTTTTTCTGTAGTGTACATGATTTCAGGTTTTATTGCAGAATAGATTTGGCCCAGTTCTTAGATCAAACATCTTCCCTTCAACAGGGTTCAAAGCTGCCTGAAACACCAGTATTTTGTTCAGACCCTCATGTCTGTTCAGTGCACGCCTGAAATGGAGTTTCCAGTTCATTTTCCTGAAAAAGCAATTCTATTCACTCACATGCAGTAAGTGAGGAAAATTGGGGGATTTTGTCCAAGCAAACACCACCACTGTACAGGAAGCCCCAGATGGGAGAAAAGTCCTTAGCTAAGACATTTTTTAAAACATACAAATGGCTTGGAAGCTGGTCCAACATTATGAGAGAAGGGAACTCAGCAGTTCTGACCCTAGCAACAGAGTACTTTTTAGGTACAAATTAAAAGTAAAAACTTTTAACATTTGCCCCAGAAAGAGAAACAAAAAAAGGAAAAGGGAAAATGAGGAGAGAAAGGAGCAATTTTTCCTTATGTTCATTCTAAAATACATGCATTTTAAACCAAGCTCTCTACAGGGCACAAGTGCTGAGCCACCGATCTGCATTGCTGAATGCCTGACATGTAGCTCATGAATGGAAAAAAGGGATTTAATAACACGTTTGAAAGTGACTCCAAGTATGGGTCAGGAGAAAGATGCAGCCCAGGTGCCTTCAACTGAAATAAAGATCTAACAGGAGGACAACATGACAGAAGGTAAGAAAAAGACAAAAGGAGCACTAAGGGCTTAAAAAGGCTGGGAAAGCAATTCAGGTTAGCAACCCCTAACTTAATCCTGACCTTTCTGTAACTTTTTACCTTGATTTAGTTGACTGAACTAACTTTGTGGGAAGCTTACACAACTGAACCAGAGTGTGTGATTTCTCCTGAAGACTGGGCAGAAAGAAGAGGGAATCACATGGTCACTTGAGGGTATTGATGACATTGAATTATGAAACTACAGAAAACAGTCAGTACAAATCAAACATTTTCTTTTGATTAAAAAAATCCTAGCACTGTGGTTAAGACCCTGTCTTAGCATTATTAGTTTTACTCCCAACCACACTAATCCCAGATAAATGCTTCTCCTTTTTAAGGATGCTAAAAGTTTTAACAGAAACACGTAACATGAAAACCTGTAGTTTCAAAGACAGCTGCTTATGGAACAATCTATAATACTGACACTACCTATATTTCTTACACAAATAAAAATAATTACAAGAAACACATTAACATAACAAGCCATAGTCCTTTTGCATAGTTCTGTTTAGTTAATACTCATTACAGTGCCAGAGAGCTGTAGTCATGAGTGAGAAATCCCTTTGTGCTAGGCATTCCACAAACAGGGATCCCTGTGACAAAATATCTGCAGTTACATGTCCCAAAACACCAACCACCATAATGGAAAGTAACTTTTCAGATTCTGAAATAAGAGAAATTGCTTTGATAATAATGCAGTTATTCTCTCTTAAATGAAATATTAAATACCACTTTTTTCCTGGTTGGTGACACAGCCTAGCAAAAGTTACAGCTCGATTTAATAATGGCTCAAATCTTCTACTCAGGAATCAGCGAAAAGGAGGTGTTAAATTCATAATGAAGGAGCTTTTTCTAACTAAGGCCCAAGCCAAGACCCACCAGACACAATACAAGCCTTTTCTTTGACTTGCCAGAATTCACTTTTGAATCTTTAGTGAACAGGTACAAAGCCTGCAATTGCCATTCAGTGTTTTCCACACTGACCAGGAGGGTAAGTTGGCAAACACTACCCTTATTCATTCTAGTCTTAACTTCTTGGAAAATAAAAAAAAAACAAACTAAGGACATGTTGGAAAGTTGTGGGGGTTCCGAAAGTAAGCACAAATGCCACTCAATGGGAAACATGCAGAGCCCACACACACACTCTCCATTTTCGTTCTCTTTATACGCCAGACACCAAATATTTAGTTAGCAAAACCCTTTTTTCATTACACCCATCTGAAATGGTTAAATGCTACTATAGAGGGAAAAATTATTCTGTTCTACTGCTGATCCCTGAAGCCACCTGCTATATTCCTTTTTACTATCTGTAATCTTTATATTTCTACTCTAATTTTCATTGATCACCTCTTTTAGGAGCGAAACCTCTGTAGTATTCATTAAATATTGGAAAAGGCCTATTTTCCTCGCACTGGCACCCCAAAGGCGGTTTATAAAAAGCAAATGAAAAGTAAGGGAGGTGCTGTATTTGATCCACTTATTATAAATGTATACAAACATTAAATTGTCAAATGTACAACTTTAGATCCTCTAGCCTTTGCAGGGATTTCCTCCTTAACTAAGTAAAGTTTAAATAGATTTTGTGGTCAAGAACCACTTTTTGTTGAGGTTTGTACAGCAGCTTTAAGGGAAGCTGGCTGTACTTGGGACAGACTACTAAATGATTGCAGAGTAAAAATAAAAAAGCTACCAAACAAAAGAACAGAGATATTCACACTTTTTCCACATTTCATATAGTAAAGAACATTACTAGGAGGAGGAAGAATCACTCTAATACATTTCCAATTCCATTTCTTTACTGTATATTCCTTCCTCACTAAGTCTTAAGCCAGAAACAAGATGACGTCTCTACTGCCATAAAAGTCCATCTTTTTTTACCTCTGATAGCCAGTTTTACAGAACCATAAAGTTCCCTCCAAGTTTATTACTGGTATGCTAAAAAGAACCAGCTTAGAGCACAAAATCTGGAGGGTTTTTTCTGAGACAAAGGAGGTGTGGTTTAGTTTATAAATACCATTTAAAAACATTTGCAGCTAGAAAATATTAAAGAAATGTAATATTTTTCAGTACAAATTAAAGTCTACCTACAGAAGGGAACAGCACTCTATCCAACACTGATGACATCTGCCTAAATATCTACTTTGTTCTTGAGTTAGAATTTAGGGTAGAGGTGGGAACAAAAATTTACCATTTTGGTTAGTGAGAAAAATCGGTATGAAAAAGGGTGGACTTACTTGATTAAATGCTTTTTCTTAAGAATCCCTGACACTTTTGAATTAATCTAACACATTAGTGTTCTACAAAGGCTGCTCAATCAATTACATTAGACTTCTTGAGAAAAGAGCCAGAAATGCAATTTAATCAAGCTGTATTTCTATTGCACTAAATTTCAGTATTCCACTTTTGGAAACCCAAGATCACAAAAACAAAACTATGCAAAACATGATACCTGGCAACTCTGATTTCTTGTAAAACACACAGAAGTTAACATGAAACATCACTAAATCAGTGCTATGGAAAGCATCAGAAAGAAAGAGCAAATACATCCATCACTGTTTCTTCATGTCTCTTATTAACAAATCTAGAATGTATTTGCATTCACAAGAATTTGCAATCGGCACAGAAAAAATTGTACAATTCCAGTAACATTACCATAAATCTACAGTCTGTCTCCTGCTATTCTGTGGCAAAGGTTTTCAGCAGAAACAAGGTAACTAAAATACTATTAGTACTAGCAGAATATAATGAATGCTAGTATTTGTAATGTTTGACAACTGTTTGACAACCAGACATGCAATGTATTCAGTTATGCAAAGAGGGTTTTTTTACACTCCACTATTTACTTATGATGCAATGAGAATTTCAACAAGCATTTAATATGTAATGACCATATAAAATTTTCCCCTTGAATTCCGATTGAGAAAATATCAAGATAAAGAACAAGCCTCTTGAAGTCGGTATAAATAGTTATTTTTAACAGCAGTGCTTATAGTTCAAGTTTCTCTTCATGGAAGCAACAAAACCAAGCTACCAAAAAAAAAAAAAAAAATCTATTAACCACTCGTTTGCCAACTAATTTTTGACATAGGACAGTTAATCAGTCACAAATAAAAAGTTCACCCTTTACCAGATGGCAACTTCACTATAAAGAGAAGCTATTTTTGACCATGGCAATTAGTCTTCTCATGTTTCAAACACTACATTCTATTTTCACATTAATTTTTAAATCTATGTGGCTTTAACTTAAAATAAACTGTACATCAAAAGAATGGAAAATAAACAGCCAGGAACACAATTTGACGAATTGGATTTATTTAGTTTATTTAGCTAAACAGGGTCCATTGGATCTCTTTAATAGGCTGACAGTTGCACTGGGCTGGTTAATAAAACATTCAACACAGTATCTTCAGCCAATATAGAAATGCAAATCCCACCAGAAATATTTTATTCATGAAACAGTAATTTCAGTTACTACCAAAGCAAAAAAAAAAAAAAAAAAAAAAAAAAAAAAAAAAAAACTTTTAAGATAAAACACGGTTTTAGGTGATCAATCTGAATGGTTTCTGAAGCTCAGACCTTTTCTGGGTTGTTTCCCTAGTTGGGAATGGAGCAGTGTGCTTTAACCATTGCTTAATTTCTGCCTCTCTGAGGTCGTCCAAAGTTTATGAATTGTAAATTTGTCCTTCATGTCCGAGCAGTGGGACACGATCAAACCCTCTCACTTTATCTGTAGTGGGTATTTTATTGCAATGAAAATGAGTAAAGAATTAGAGTGCACTGTGACAGCAGAACAAAAAAAAAAAAAAGTTGTTGTATATGTCTGTATTTTGATACCTGTTCAAAAGGAGTCTTTGGGTTTCCTGTGCTGAATACCTCATGTGTTGGGTTTGGGGAGTTTTTGTTGATTTTTTTCTTTTTAATTTTTTTT
>WAAE01000688.1:27770-58858 GCA_013400495.1 Nicator chloris
GAAAAAAAGAAAAAAAAAAAAGAAGAAACTGGGGGAAAAAAATAAGGGGGGGGGGAGGCGCCTTTTGCTTTGCAAACAAACAGCGCCACCCAGCGTCACTCCATGGACAGCACACCGGGACATCGGGAACGGCTGGAATTAATCCTGCCCGTGTCAAAACTGCCCGTGTTTTTATTTTTTTTATTTACTAGTCGCACATATCTCTCCATATTCAGCACTGAAATGCAAACTAGCCTCGCTCTAGGTGGGAAAGAAAAAAAAAAGAAAAAACGTAATAACACGTTAAGGAACTGGAGAGTGCAGTTCCAGCCTGAAGAGCAAACGCGTTGTAATGGCGGGGGTTTTGTTCAATTTGTCTTTTTTTTTTTTTTTTTTTGGTCATCTTTATGTTTCTAGCTCGTGATAGAAACAAAATCCAACCTCTACTTAAATGAGTGCAGGCGAGCAATACAATGAAATGAGCGTGAGGTACACTCTGTTTTCCTCATCCATCATTGCCTCCCACACCCACGTTCAACTACAGGACCTTCATTACTGCTCCTGTCAAAAACCGGACAGCGACGGCTGCTTCTTTTTGCACGACAGGTACGGGAGTATCACTTGAGTAGAATAAGAAATCACTGAGAGAGTGGGAAACAAAAAAGCCTTCCCCCTTGTGCTCCCCCCAAAACCAGCATTTCATATATATACCTTTTGTATATGAAGTCACTTTACCCATCAGCTGGTTTGAAGTAATTTTGCATGAACATGGCTTCTTCCAATCTCTTTTAGAAAGAACAGCAAACATACTTAATTCTACTATTCTGAGAAGCAGAAGTTTTAGCATAAGAACAAACTCCATGGCAAACAGAGAAACTGCAGTTCTCTATTTGGGAGAGGCTGATGAGGGCTGAAATCTGAACATGTCCACAAACAATCAAAAAGGTGAGAAAGACTGTTCAGTGAAAAAGGCAGAGCTGATATCGCGCTGAATTTCTACTACGTTTCTTTAAAAACATTCTACAGAAAGATTTCATTCTGCCACAGACCACTTTTCAGCTTAATTTAGTACAGAAACATTCTGTGTGTGACGGGAGAAAGGAAAGAGGCACGAATGCTTACAGTGCCCTGAGTCATACACCTTCCATTCACAGCCCCCAGCCACACACAAGAGTTATCAGGCTCACCAAATCACTTCCTGAAAACACCTTTATTTGTAATCAGTCAGCCAAGTCTAAGCTACACAAACGGGTTTTTCTTATAATCATGTGCATCACCTCCACCACAAGTTGCTGAAGGACCGGAAAAGAGACACCCCAAAAGTCACCAGTCTTAGCCCTATGTGTTAACAGATGAGACAGACACAGAATTTCCTGTGAGGGTCATGGGGGAGTTGGTTGAGAGAAGAATCTAGTTAAGGCATTAGCTTTACTGACATTAAAAATTTGCTGCCCTTACCCAGCATATTACCTCTTCACACATTGAGTTATGAGATGCACAACACACTTATTGGTCAAACACGGGATGATTCTTTGTAAGCAATACCTACAGAATTACCAAGCCCAGGAGGTAAGGAGTGTTTCACTGGTCTGGCCTCTCAGAAATCTCAGCTAAGATGATCATAACCCTTTAGGTTAATTACAAATTAAGCATGTTAACTCCCATCTTTCACACTTTCCTCCATACAAAAGCATCTCATCACTAGTAAATTCCGCTATGAAATAAATTTACTTCCACACAAAACAATAAAAAGACGTTTAAAACATAAATAACTTAAGGCAAATTTTCTACAGGGGTTCTAAGTTATACCACTTCCTAATATTTCATCAGTTTAGGCCTTGAATGTTGCAAAAAAAAAAAAAAAAAGGGATAACATTTTTCCTGTATCACTATTTTCCCATTTAAAATAGCAGTATTATAAATCAAGTAATTGCAAAAGTTCAAATGCCTCCACCCTTTTCCATCACAAACCCACCAGGGCAAGGACACAAGTGAAAACAAGCTGAAGACAATGTGGAGTTAGCCTGTATAGAAAAGAAGCTGGCCTAATGCTCAGCCACAGTCAGGCAGACAAATGTCGTATCAGAAGTCATTAGAAAAGTAACAGAGGAAAACAAACAGTACCTCTGTAAGGAGCAGTTTGAGTAGACTGTAGAAGAGTGATTTCTTATCTCAAGAAGGTGACAGTATCTAAAAATGGCAATGAAGGAACTTTTGTTCACAATATGCTTTTTCAAAATTAGATTGTCAAAGTACATGGCCAGATAATTCAAATTCTTTCTTCTGAAACTTAGTTCAATCTTGTATGCATTAAAACAAATCCTCCACAGCCCATTCAAAAGAGCTGTACTATTCACATTGTGAAAACTAATCTGATTTCAGAAGTTTTAAATGTTTTTTTTAAATGTGTCAACAGACCAGGTTTCACGAAAGGCACCTGTACCTGCCCAGGCAAGGTTCTTGTCCATACATGATATTTTGGCATGATAGATTCCCTGTTTCTAAGATCATTGTTGGGATACAACAATTAAGATATACACACAGCAGTCCCACACATGGCTCACAATTTCTAAGTACAAAACATTATTGCACTATTTGCTTTATAAATAAAATTAACCCAGCAGCAACAGTTGAGTCTCCTAAATTTTAGTTCAAACTGGAGACCCAGGGAAGACTGGCCAGAAAGATACAGCCGGCAACTTGTCATTTGACAAATGGTGTTCATTACACTTACAACCATATAATTATTTGTCTGGGTAGGTGACTGAACCTGAAATGGGGCTAGTTGTATTTGCAAAAAATAGCCAGAACATAATAGACACACCTGTATGAGTTGTTCAGGTGAGCTTCTGGACTCAGGTGGTATTTGAGAGTCATACAAGAGAGCTAACTTTATCCAGTGAAATTCATTGGTTATCTCCTTAAATGTTTTTAAAGCTTAACAGCAGCTGAAATTTTAACAATGATCTTAAACAGAACCTGCAGGAGGTATAGATTATAAATACATACTTCACTATTGACTGAAGCGATTGTTAAATGCCAAAAATTATTAAATGTTTACTCAAGTTTTGTACAATGTATGTATCTGCAAATTTGCCCCACCCCCCTTTTTTTTTCTTTTAAAGGTTATTCTGAAAGTCAGAATTACCAAAACCAGTACCAGTTCTGAGGATTTAAAAGGAATGAGCACTGTATCCTGAACTGATAACAAATGCTACCTGCAAGATTTACCTCTGTGCTGCTGACAGAATAGGAACAGTTCCTATGTTGCCTCCTTTATTTGATGGCTATTTCTTCTTCTTCAATATGCTCATTTTCAACACTGATTGTGCAATATTCATTTTTGTAACACGATTATTACTGTATAATGTGGTCTTACAAGATTTTTATATTTCCTCATATATTTGAATGCTTTACATGTCAGCAGTAAGCTTTACAGGAAAATAAATGCCCGCCTTTGTTTTTTTCCTATGTTATGGTGCCCTGACATTGAGCCAGTACATGGAACCCTGGGGATGGATAGAAATGCTAGGAAATAATCACATATTTGCTAGCTTTATGGAGTCACATTTTCCCATGGACTGGGATAGATTTAGCTCAAAGTAATGTTTATAAAATCTGGAAGCCTTTTACCACTGTATATTCCCACTGTTTAAAGGTAACTGTCTATTTTTAGGTAACAATTAACATAAAATGCTTTATTTGTATGAATAAACAACACCTATAGTCCATATACTTAAAATGCCGTTTTTTGCCATCAGAACTTACTTCAAGCAGGCACCACAGACATTCTACATCTGAATCAGTCAGAAAAAAAATTTTACAAGCTTAAACTGCATAATAATGCATCGGTAGATGCAGGAAAGACTTCTGATAGGAAGATTGTTTTAAGCTTCGGGAACTCTTTCGCAGGTGGTCCCAAAAACGCCGGAAAGCTCAAGACTGTGATGTGCAACTCCACTTGGGGCCACAAGATAGAGCCAGCAGCGCGTTCAGGGGCTCTGCAGCCCGGCCCAGCCCCGCAGGGGCCACCAACCTCCCCTGACCTAACGGGGACCAACCCGCCCACGGAAATGAAGGGCCTGCGATGTGCTATTGAATATGAGCTAATAAACCCAAGATTTACATCTGCAAGTGAAAAAAGACAGCATAAGGCTTATCAAACAGTTTCGTTCTGTTTCAGTAGGTTTATCACAAGGCTGAAAGTTGGCTTTTTGAGATGTGTGCAGCTTTTCTGCAGAGAAGCATCACTTCGTGCTTGCCCTGTTCTGGTATTTCTCCCCAGGAAAGACTGCAGAGCACTGAGGGGAGCATCAGAAACCACTCCTGCCTAAAGCTGAGGTGCAGTGCTCGCTCTGTTCATTTTCCCCATCAGTGTTCTCCATGCTATGCTTCCTGAGTACTTTTAAAGACAAAATTGTGCTATTCTTTTTTTCATTATCACTATTCCACTCCAAGCGAGAGGACTAAGACAGGGCAAATGTTTTTTTCTCCTTGGATATGATTTACTGCAATTAGTGTGTTACCAACCATGCACGTGCAATACAGTGCATGAGGGAGATGCCTTTGCCTTCACACACCCCTGGACTGCAGAGCACTGACACCTAACTGCACATCTCAAACCAACAAGGTTTATTAGCAATGAGAGGAAATAAATCTCCTATTTGCAACTTCTTCCTACTTGATTACAAAGTTAGAGATGAAAAGCTATGTTTGGAGTAGCTTTTCTAAGTACAGTTCAACAGAGCCAAAATCTGTATTTTTCAGAGTATACTTCAACATAGTAAAGTATATGGGAAAAAATCCCCTACATGTTCACAAAGATGCCACAAAACCTAATAAATAATATTACAGTGCTGGCATTTTGCCATTATTACACACACTGCTCAAGATTAAATAAGCTTACCAGTTACATATTAAATGTCAAAAATAAACAATGTTGTCCATCCTGCCAGTAAAGAATGGACAAGTGAACAGTCCACCTCATGCTTCCTTCTCCTAGCTTTAAATATGTTGCTATGTTGCTGTATTCCATAACTGTTTGGATTGTCTCCATAACAATTTTCAGATGCTATAAGGCATTCAAATAATCACAAGGTCAGTTCTCATGTTACCAATGAATACAAAATAAAACAACTAGTGCTGGTTCTGCATTCACTTTATGTTTGAAATACAGAACTTAATGAAAAAGACTGTGCACTGAGGTATGTAATTTTTGCAATAATTTTGTTCTATAGTTTCCACCAAGTTGCTATTTGCCTGGAAAATAATCCAAAAAGAGTCTTAAATCCTTACGTATAAAATTAGAAAAATATTAGTACTTAGAAAATGGAACTACGTAAGGCACTTAGTTGTAACACCACTATTTGCTACATAAATGAGATTTTTTTCAAGCACAGTTGTTTTCTTCTAGCACTTTGCTCCATCCTTCACATCATTTTCTTTCCTTGATCTTTGGCTGAAGATCCTTGGGTTTGGAGCTGGTGTTTCTACCCATTATTACAATCTGTTCCTTCCTCTTTCTCATGTTGTTTTTGCTTCTTCACCCTGAGTACAAACTTATGTTCTTGTGATCAAGTAACTCCCAGTGCTATGATGCATTTCCTTGCACTCATTTCTCCTCTTCCATATAGTGTTCAGTTCTGAACTCCCTCATTTTCACTTGCCTGGGAATATGAAAGTATGAATTCCACCATCTACCTACATATAGAAATAGGCCAGGAACAAATACATGCTGACAGCAAATTCTTACATATCTTAGAAGATAAACAGCATTCACAACTGGTCCAGAAATTGCTCTCTCTGGGAAGTCACTGTCTGGCCACACACAATTCCTACAGGGGAACAGATGAGACTGCCTCAAAATTTTGATGCAAGTCTTTTTATTCTAACATTGCTCAAACTTTACAAATGGCAACCATCTTCTCGTACATTTTTGTGCAACTGCTCAACTTGGCAGAAGCACAGACGAGTGACAGTCAGCTGGATTTCTTGGCTGCAGGTATAAACATTGACTCCCCTTCCCTGAAGGATTAAACTGCTGCCAGCAACCTGAAGAAATTCACAGTTCTCCAGTGAATGGAAAATACTGCCACTAGTTATTTCTTTCTCCCTACCCTGGAGGAACTGAGCTGCTGCCAATTAACATAGCATTTTCCTACACTTTGCAATCCCTTTGAACTTTTTCAGGATTTTACAGGAAACAGTTTTGTCTTGATGTAAATCTATTCAGTGCAAATCCCAGTCACAAAAAAAGGACTGATAACTGTAGCAGAAGCCCCCAGACAAGGGAATGTTGTTAGTCTGCATCCATTACTCAAAAAGATGTAGTATTTATAACCCATTTGTACAAAGGCCAAGAAGAATTTAAGTGCAACGGAAAAGAAAACACAGTGACTAACAAATGAAGTGCACATGAGATAAACGACATTGAAAAATTCTACGGATTGGAGATTACACTGCTTTTCATGTTACTGCCCACATTACTACAAACTGTCATTCCTTGAGAAACAGGATTAAAAGCTGACTATTTTGCATACATCATGAACACTCACAATGTTTAATGACAGAGAAACAACAGAGCTCCAGGGTAAAGGGACAGGAGGCTAACAACTGGAATACTGGTATGGGCCTGCTGCTGAAAGAAAAGCTTCTCTTCCCCAAGTTTGGTTTTCATCTGTCCACATACGTAGCAAGATACATGCAGAACTCATCTCTCACACTAGTCAAAAATACCCTCTCATTTGCCTGAATAACTGCACTGTTTTATTTTAAAAGTTCTTAGAGATGCCTTCTTTATGTAATATGTTAAAAACTCACAAAATCAGCCTCAAGTTTTCCCATTTCTTGTTTGTAGCTTCTCATTCGACTGCTGTACATCCCTCGGCTTTGAGGTGGGATCTCTCGAACTTCAAGTTCCATCTGCTCAAGCTGACAAGTAAAAACAGAGGAGGTATATAAATCAAAAAGTTAACTAAAGCAAGAACAAATTTACCAAAGTTCAAGAAATATACCTAAGTTCAAGAAATATACCTAAGTTCAAGAAATATTCCTTCTTTATAAGGAAAAACGTTGCTTATTCTGCAATATACGAACAACTTATCAAAATCTTTGCACAGCCTTAAGTCAAGAAACACGTGACAACATTAGTATTATTAACACTCAGAAGGAATGAGTCGAGCCAAACATTTCTGGATTTCAATTCCAACTGTGATGAATACATCTTATTACAAAAAAATAGTAAAATTGAGGATAATTCCTGCAAATGAGCACAGTTCAAAAGAAAGCCTACCTCCACCTAGCTGTGCAGTTTTGGAAACCATTGGCTGAAAAGGGTATTTTTCTTATTTTATTTATATATATATTTAATTTACCACCAGTCTATATGTTTAATAAAGTAATTCTTATGTATAATAAATTAATTCTTTCTTTTTAAAAACATTGCTAACTCAGCAGACTTACATAACCTGAACTGGCTACCTACATCTATGTCCCAAATCTGTATGTAAGTACATTATAGCTGTAAGTGAATTAAATAGCTGGGTTTAGTGACAGTGCTATTCAAGAACTTGTATACAGTCAAATGTATACAGTAAAATATTAGAGACATATTCTATCTTTCAAAAGCTTTTTTTTATTTATTCTTGCCACACAGAATTCTAAATGGCCTGAAATACAAGAATTTGGCACAGAGGTAGAGCATATCCGAAGCCATAAATGAGGGCTGCTAATTACCTGCCCACTGGGTCTTTTAAAATCTTTCCAATTTACTTTAAAAAGATAAAAGAATACCTCTCCTTGGTTGCTGAAGGCACCTGTAACAATATTTTCTCACCTTCTACTGATCTTGGTTGAGCAATATGGCATAGGAGCAGAAATGCTTTTCAATTCAAGTCGCAGGCTACTGGTTGCAGGTCTTCACAAGGGACTGCTAGAATTTATTCCCATGTAATCACTTGCTTACACTTTGAAATTTCATCCTCATATCATAAGAAAAGCATCTGAATTTAATCAATGGAATTGCCAGATACTCAAAAGTAATTTTGCCTGATCTACTCTGATTATACAAAATGATATTCAATAATAAACTATAAAGCAGACTTTAATTAAATAGTCACTAATGAATTGAAACACATAAAGCAATTTCTAATTCTACCCAGTTCTTTAGCTTAGGCTTAACTTTCCAAAGGGGTATTATAAATTAAACCAATAGCTGGAATTAATAGCTTATTTCTTATCAATTTCATCTTAAGATATCTGATCTCAAATGTTCTATAAATATTTCTCTCATATATATATATATATGCAAGGTTGGGAAATTTTAATGAAGTCTCCATTCTTGTCTGTTATATAAAAACAAAAACAACTACCAGTAAATCCAGAATCTGCACCAACAATCAGACTGTGGTCCATAAAATCTAAAGTGTTCATTCTAAAGAGTCAATAGCAGAGAATGTAATGTCCAAGGACCAACAATTAAGCATATTCAGGCCGACCAATATTTACCTTTTTTTTTTCATCATGAGATTAAATGGGTGCATTTTGTGGCTGGGCTGAGAAATTTCCATGAGAAGCCATGCAGAAGACAGTGGTCCAAGCAAGTGTGAACCTAAATGCAAGCTCATTTCATGCATCTCCATTTCCAGAACTCATATTATTGGTCATAAAATAATCTTTTTCATAAAGAAGCAAAAGCAGAGCAGCCCTTCACATTTCTATTCAAAAATACAACAAAGTAATGTGACTGATGTTGGCCACTCCAAAAATGTCTCCCCCTCCCACAGCAACTTCTCCACATGAATCTGCTCTGGACTCTGGAATCAGCTGCTAGCATTTTAAGAAACTTGTAAGCTTCACTTTTTTATTCTGATTCTAAAGCCCTGGAACTAAAATAGATATCTAAACTAAAAAACACAAGACAAGAAGAACCCAGCATTTGCAACACAACAATTTTGTGATGCATTCTTCATCAAAGATAAAGGCAAATAACAGAGAGAGAGTTTTGTCTTCTTAAAAGTAGAATTTAACTCAAAAATTCACAATTCTTCCAGCACATGCTAGATTTTATAGTCAAAGAATTTCCCAAAGGTTAGCTCAACTATCACCTTTCTTAAAAACCTAGTAAACATAACAATCAGATACTCCACATCAGATGTAGAACAACAGGATTTCTCTCCAGAGATTTCTTACTCCACAGCTCTGGCTTGAAAAGGAAGCCTGGGAGTCTGAAAGTTTTCATGTCAGTTCTGCACATACATCAAATCAATTACACCAGTGATTTTACCCAAACAAAGCAGACAGTGTTTTAAAACCATCACTGGTTAGTGAATAAATTATCTCTTTAATAATATTTATAATACATGGGAGTGTTATTTCCCAGCCATGTAGGAAATAAACCAAAATCAGTTAATCTCAGCTTTGACCATGCATGACAATGAAGCAAACCAATGTATGAAAACTATCAGCAGCAAGGAATTAGGTTTATTTTGATTTTCTACTGTAGCCTCTAGTTTAAAAGAGGAGATTCTTAATCAGTTCTGTTATTAGTAGGTTTGTTCAAATTGATTTCTAAACTCAAGCCTTGACATTAATCACAAATGTTGGATAATTGCTTAAAGCCTATAATTGAATCTAAAGATATAAAACAAAAGTGTGAAAGAAAAGCCAGTACATTAAATGAAGACCATCATTAGGATAAAAATACAGATACTGGATTTATTTTTTAATCTTGTAACAAATACAAATTTAGATGATCTTTTTCTGATACAAGGAGAGAAGTAAGAAGCCATTAACTCAATTTCTTCTCCTTCCAATCTACTTGGGAGTAAAAAACCAAATTTGAATGACCACTCACACTGGAGCCTCTCTGTACTGCTCTGTCTTTTGCAACTTGTACCGAAAACAAGCTGAAAAACATTTCTAGATTTCTACTTTTTGCAGCTGTTTGAATATGAAAGTGCCCAAAAGGCCTTAATATATCTTCAGAACATCCTCATGAGATGAGGCAGTAATTTTACCATGTTTCTCACTGGGAATACCAAATCAGAGGTTAGGTGTCTTGTCATCCTCACAAGGCAAAACTGCAGGAACTCATCCCAAGATCCAGCTTTACTGGATGCCATGGCAATACTCTGGTCTACAAGACTAATTCTATTTTTAAACCAAAAGCACCATGTATGCCTACAAACAGTCAAGAGACTTTTTTCTTCCTATGCCACTTCAAAAAATTAGTTTTATTGTTTCGTTAGTAGCCAAATAATTGATTCAAGTTCTTTCCATTATAAGAAATTCTAGGGCAGAAAAGGTAATTTCTTTCCCTATTGTAACATTCAGATTACATTTCTGACATTAGATAAAGCAAACCCATTTGCAAGCAATAAACGAAAGCAACTTCAGGTAAGGAACTATTGGCCATGTGGGAAAAAGAGAATCTCAGCTGTCACCAAAACCTTTGCTCAGTTACTCTGCATCTACAAAATTTTACTTTTATTCTCCTCCTAGATGGAAGACATGACAGGCTGTAATGGGAACAAAATAAATAAAAAAGGGTCACAGTTGCTTAACACATGTGGCTCGTCACATACTGGGGGTTTTTTGTCAGTGTGAATCACAAACTAATGTTTGTTTAACACCTACACTCTTCTTGGATCAGTGACCATGGCTCTTGATCACTGCCATGGCTCCTTTGTCCTCACCTTTATGTCTCACTTGCTAAAATGGAAAAAAAGATCTATTGCTCTTCAAGACATTCTGATAGATGAAATTAGGTAGGTGCTTGGGTCTTACAAGCCAAAAACAGAGTCATGGTGTGTAAATATTTAATTCTGTTCCTAAAGTAAAAGACCTAATCCACAACTCTAAGTCTCTAACTTTTATTGGCTTTTAGCAATAGTGCAAACCTTGCATCACGTAACACAGGATTAAAAAAAATACACTCTTCTTGTATTTCATATCCTCAAAAAAGAACTATTTCAAGACTATTATTTCATTTTCTAATATCTCATTGTTAAGTATTTTTACAGCATGGGTGTTAAATGTTACAATCAATGATCCTATTATTTTTGTTAGGAATTTGCAGTTAACATATGAAAAGCCAGAACATACCAGTTCCCTCGCTTCTTCAAGCTGTTTCTCAACATTTGCAACCATCTGCTTCTTCTCATCTGAAATAGAATTGTGAAAATACCAATGTAATTGTGTTCTTACCATGAAAGAAAAATATACCATTTCAAAAGATTGTATGTATCAGCTAAAACAGACTCGAGATTTATTCTGTGTGACATGCTCACACATGGTGATATGCATATTAGTAATCAAAAAAAAGAAAAAAAAAAAAAGACTGGAGAATCCTTGAAGTCTTCTGCCCTGTTATGCAGCATTTGCTAGCTAGGAAAGCACTTACAGCTGCTTCAGCTGTAGGAATTATGCCTCAGCAGGCACTTGCTGGTGTACAAATGCATGAGAATACATACACTAAATGGAAAAAAAATCATTTAAGAACAAAGGCTTTACATATTCATTTGCAAAATATGAGATGCACAAAACCAAGCATCCCAATTAAAATTAATTCAGGTTCTGAAGAAAAATTATGTTTCTATTCCCTTACTCCTATGCTGGGTCTAGAATTGTTTCTTTTGCTTCAACAGATATAAATGAAATGCCACAAGAACTACAAGAAAACCACTGTCTTCTAGTAGCAGAAAAAATGGAAATTAGTAATAAAATATGAAAATTTTTAAAAATTCAAACTAGTTTTAAGCTACACATAGCAATCACCATCTGCAAGGCTACATCCCAGCTACAGAGACTGACTTTTGACCTGCCTCCAACCATCCATTCGCAGGCAGAGAACCCAGTCTGAACTGAGATTCAGTGTCACACCATCATAAACATTCCAATTGCTTCACAACTTGGTTTGTTACAGCATGAAAGAGGACTGAGAAATATTCAGACACTGGATAATAAAATGTCCCCACACTGCTTCAATACTGTGGGTATTCAAGGGTTTCAATCCTACCATCACATCTTCCAGCCTTCAGACTCTAAACCCACCCATTGTGTCAATGATGTTAACAACAAAACTCTGAGCGTACAAACGGTTTGTTTGAAACCAGGAGTATCATGAGACATCTGTACTGCTGGTTTGCCTGATCAAGCCGATTAGAAGTGAATGTCACCGAAGTGTCTCCAGTCACAGCTCCCCAGAGGTCATGATGGGTAGGTCTGCATTGGCACAAGACTTCATCATGTAGCTCTAAACTTCAGAGCTTTGCTTTTAAGTCTGAACCCCCTTGCTTCTCTTCCACATGAACTGACACATTAAAGACCAAAAGGACTATCTGGTGATCTCTTTCCACCCTCTGTATTCCACAAGCCACTGAATTTCACGAGGGGACCATTTTCATAAAGGAACATAATTCAGCTTCTCACAGGCTGAAATGCCTATCCATCTTCTCATTCACCTCAAATACTCTACCCTCATTCAAGGACACAGGAACACCACAATCTGTCCTTACTCAGTTACATATACTGGAGCTCTGCCTGCAGAGATGATCAGGCTTGGGACCATCTTTCCTGCAAATCTGGAATTCACACTGTCACATCTGGTGGATTCTACCACAGCAGAAGATGCAGGAAATATTTTCTGTGTAGCACTTTTAGTTTTCTGCAAGCAATGTCTTCCTTTAATTCCCCACCAGGTTCTCATGATGGCACCCAGGCCAGAAAATTCAGCACTTTATCTTCCTAACATAAAAAAACCTAAAAGAAATCTGCCCCTTTCCCCCTCCACATACATTTCTATTCTCATATCTGTTCTTTCCTTCATTTGGAAGTTAGCAAGATGACGATGGACGAAAATAAAAACAATGGAAGCTATGAAACACACAACACCATTTTATTGAAGCTGAAATAAAATTTTAAAATATAGCAGCAGAAAATAAATGTACTACAGCATTTTCAGTATTTCTCTGAGTTGTACTGGATCACAATTTACATACCCATTTAGTAACCTGAAATTTAGGGATATAAAGTTGGGGGGTTTTGGAAGGTATTTCATGCTGAGCAAGTTCTATTTGTCCTTGTGATTACAAGAACTACTTAGCACTCCACTGCCCAGTAAAATCTTACTGACCCACATGGAAATTTAGCTACAGATCTTTTGTAGGGAAAGCTCATTAGTACAGAAGGTCTGGCTAAAACTGCTCCCATAAAATTAGGAGGAGAGGGTATTAAAATGATCTCCAATGGTTTAGTTAATTAAATTTTAACCCAACTCCAGATTTTAACACTGGCCCAGGTATATAATCATCCAGATGGTGCCCAGGCCAACTGCCTTTCTTTTTCCTTCAAATACAGATATGTGAGCAGGCACATGGCAACATCCCAGCACTGCAGCTCTGGAGCAGGATCTTCACAGACTTCCAGGAGAGCAGCTAAACTTGCTGCAACTGCTGATCCTCTACACAATACCATGTAAACATGGTTTTCAAAGCATTTCTTTTCAGTTTTACTTTTACTGCAATGGTTAAGCCAAGGAAACAACTTACTTCACAGCCAGAATCCCCATAGGAAGGGGGCACAATACTCACAGGATGATTTGCTCAGAGACTGAAAGTGAGATCCAAGGGAGTTCCTCTGGGTAAGAGAAGTTTGCCACTAATCAAGTAAATCAGGACAAACAAGTTATCCAATTAAAGATGCTCATAGTAACTGTATTAGTCCACTGTGACTTACCAGTTTTCAACCTGTCTACTCAATCACTTCCTTAAATAAACTTCCACAGGAAATGAAGAAAAAGGTGTTTTAAAGCTTTTTGTTTTGATTGAGAATTCAAATCCTTTAGAGAAAATAAACAACAATGCTTCATCAAATATATCTAAATGTAATTTTTTCCCTGCATTGCTAGACATAATGTCCCAAACAAAATATTTCACATAGTTTGTATAATTTAAGTGGTGAAATTGACAAAATATGGATAAAGACTGGAAACAAAAGGAAGTTTTCCTCTGTGTAGGATTGTAAAGAAATCTGTTCTCTGTTTGTACCAAGGTTGTATCATTTTCTTAAAAGAAACAAGCTTCACTACATTTTCCCCAGTTCTTTCAGCTTTGCCCTGGCATTAGACACTTTCTTTGTCTCCCACAATACAGCAGTTACAGAAAGGTGGGAATCTGTCTACAAGGTTGGAAAGATAACACAGCACAGGTTTGATCTCCAAGTCAACAAAGAGATTAAGAACCCTGGATCAAGACTAAGTAGTCCCACTGCTCCTGGAACTGCTTCTTTTCATTAGTACATGCTGAGGAAGAGACTGAGTAACAAAGGGCTTCAGTTCACAAACCACTTGCAGATGTTGCTGTGCTTGGTCACCTGGTTCCATGTTCACCACTGCCAGAAGTTACTGTCCAACAGCAAAGATAAATGGATCAATACATGCATTTCTCTCTTTGGGTTATAAAACTGGGTTCAAGAGGCGTAACAAAATAAGCCAGACCTGAAACTGAGACAGTAAACTTCAGCACAGGAGTACAACAGAAAAATTAAAGGTGAGGCTTTCTTCAGCTAAACCTGTTAGCAACTGAAACACAGCACTTTGCCCAGGAGAAAACACAAGTACCAAGTATCAGAAGAACGGCAGCACTCCAGTCCAAAGCCATCACAACCCGGAGGATATTGTGCTGGGAATAGACTTAAGTATCACCATTTGTGCTGATAAAACTCTCTTTCATTCAAGCAATCAAAATTTATATGAATTTTTGGTCAAATCACAAGACAGATGTTTCTCTGAAACACCAAGGAGCTTTAATAAAACACATCAGTCAATGCTCTTCATTCTTCAAAGACCTGCAGCAGCATCACAGACAATCTATTTAAAAGGCACTTCTCTATTTATAACTTTCTTTAATCCTCCAGGTGATGTCTGCCTCAACAACAGAAGACATTTCTTCCCAAGACATTCTATTGTCCCTGATGCTTATTGTTTCTGTGGTATAGAGAGCCTTTGTTACATTTCTTGCTGAACTACTTATGCATTTGTGACAACAGGATTGTCTGCTGAGCCATCATCCTCCTAGAACACAAGACAGCATCATGTCCTGACAACACAGAATGCAGGAACGTTGCAAAACCAATTAGCCAGCATTTCTCCATTACAGAGGGTCCATCTTGGGCAGCAGAGGCAAATAATCAAGTCACTAGAGTTCAGGAGATCTCTCTTTATTATGCAGGCTGGCACAAGTCCTTACACCTTTCATCCTGCTTCTTCCAGCAGGGAGGAAGACGGCCATCAGCAATCTCTCTCAAATCACTGCTGCTGAAAACTGTCACCTCATGTTCCCCTCCCACCTCATAATCCTCTTTTTGAGGCTCTCCCAGCCATCGTCACAAGAACTAATTGGAACTTCTGGTGATGAGGAAGCAAAGATCTTGCAAATATTCCTATTAAGAAACAAGGGAAAAATGTGTATTTAAAATATTTCTGATAAAGTGTTCAGCATAATCAGTTGGTTGTTTTTGGTTTTTTTTCCAGGTGGTCAAATGCCTCTGTTAGCTAAGACTGCAGTTTGTTTTGAAGTCATGGAAAATGTTTTTCCTGATGAAAGACAAAATAGCCCTGAAAACAGAATACCCAAACCATAAATGTACAGTGCAAGAAGCAGCTATAATGCAAGTCAGCTCAAACCACGTATGACCAACCTCAAATATAACATGGGGAAAAAAAAGGAACTTTTGTCTTCTCTTGACTCCATTTAGCCCAGTACCACATTACTGGTCCTGCAGGGAACATGCATTCTGTCTCCTCTGAGAGGATGGCAAATTCTATTAAAAAAGTAACCTTCTAATGGTCTCATAAAAGAGTGATGATTTCAAAGCCTGCTGCTTCTAGGCTATGTCACTGTTTAAGCCAATACTCTTTAAACATCTTTTATTTAAGCTCTAAAATCTCCCTAAGTGAATAAGGGAGACTGATTCAAGGAGAGGATTATGGAAATGCACTACTATTATTCAGAAAATTCTTCCTACTATTGAACAGACTCTGATGACTTCCAAAATCTATACAATTAGGAAGTCAAATCTCTGTTCTTTACAATTAGGGAATTAAATCTCTCTTTTCCTATAAATCAGTCTAGCACTATTGATTTTCAGAGGATGAGCCAGTAGTGTATTTACAATGTCTCCCTGTTCCTACCAGAGGTCCTTAAATTTACTGTTCAAAAGCTAAGAGGCCTTTGTGAAGGATTCCCTGCATCCTCTCAGTAAATGGTTCCAGTGCCCATTTACAGGTTAAATATAATTTCTGAGCAGATTAAATTAGACCAGTTCTAAAATTCAATTGTAGGAACTCTGATTCTCTCTCTTCTTCATTTTGTAAGTTTCCATTAGAAAACAAATTTTCCCACCTCAGCTGCAGCTTCTGACTGCATCCTTGCTGTTAAGATCAAGAGCAAAACACCTTTGTTAAGCCAAGGAAAAGGCATAGTTTCCTTTAACCATGGAACTCAACCCTATTTTTTCAGAAGACTTTCTAACTTGCTAAGATTAGAATTGGACATAACCTTCCAGAATCAAAAAGATTTTTTATTCAAAATCCCCTGAGATCACATATTTTAGTCGACCACCTACCTCAAATCCTTTTTAGAGTCACTACTTCATCACTTCATGATGCATTTCCCACTCTAAAAGTAGGATGTTATTCTTTGGTCCTGGATGCATGATACCTTTTCCTCTAGTCATATGGAAAAGTACATCATTTAGTATGTGTTTATTTCCTTCTTATACAGTATCCACTCCTATGGTTAATGATCCCAAACTTTTGGGTAATATGCATAAGAAGCAGAGGCAGAAATATTAAATGAGCTGCAAACAGAAGAGACATTAAGCTGAGCTACAAGAGGGACAGATGAGAAAAACAGCTTCCCTCCGTCTCACACTCGGAGCTCTGTATTGGGGCACGGATTCTTGTGTGCTGGAAGATTCAACTGGGCTGATTAACAAGATTATAATTTTCATCTTTCTACTCTCACAGACAGTATTGACTCTACTGCAGCGAGGAATACATCATGAATTAGACCATGAATGCTGCAGGCTACTGACAAACACATTAAAGTAAATGAACACTGATTTCTTTGAATCTGCTCCTGCTTGTGAGTCACCACAGCCAATTATCCAAATCAAACGTATGTTCATAGTAGGCAGCAAAAATACTGATTCAGATTAAGTCATGCACAAAATCTGTCTGTGCCACAGGGAAAAGACTTGATTCTATTAGTGATGTTGTGGCATGATCACAACAAAGAGGATTCAGCAGCAATGCCGGTACAGGGAACATTCCCCGCCAGCTCTGCTCAGCCCTTCAGGTGCACTGGCGTAACTTCGCGTGGCCCCAGAGGCGGGCAGAAGGGAAGAGCTGATCCTTACAGGTGACACACAAACAAATATTCTGTCAGAACATTCTTAACATCCCCAGAGACAAGTCGCCGCTGGGACAGACCCGGGGCAGGGAGGTGACTGCGCTGCGGAAGGAGCGAGACACATTCGGGTGAGGGAACGCTGAGACCTCACTAAAACCTCACCGGCATCTCCCGCCACCGCCCTGCGCGCCCATCCCTGGGAGCTAGAGCAGCTCTTACAGACGAGCCGGCCGGGCCTGCGGAGCGAGGGCCGCGGCGGCGGAGAGCAGCCGCTCACCTCCTACCAGCTTCGGCACCTTCCCGATGCGGCCCGTGATCTCTGCCGTGAGCACGGCGAAGTCCTGCTCGTAGCTCTCGAAGTCGGAGGACATCGCGGCGACCGCGCTGCCGGGGCCGCCGCTCCGGACCGCGGCGCTTCCGTGTTCTGCCACCCCAAAATGCGTTCCCTACCCCGCCCCCAGGCGCCTCGCCACACGTTCCGGCGAAACTCAGGAGCTTTAACCGGCACGGCACAGCCCCTCTCGGCCGTCCCGACAATTCCTGGGCGGTCTTGGCGCGCGGAATCGCGCTGCACCGCGGGCACCGAGCAGAAGCGGCGGCGGCGATGGGTCACTCCCGCCCCGCAGCCCCTCGCACCCCGCCTCGTAACCTTCAAGGGGGGAGGAACGCGGCTGCGGCGCTAAGGGGGGACCGCTGTTTCCCGGGGGCCCGTATTGCGCGCGGACCGCGGGCGGGCGGTGGCAGCCCGGGCCCCGCTCCCGCCTCCGCTCCTCCCCTTCCCTCCCCTCCCTTCCCACTCCCTGCCCTCCCTTCCTTTTCCCACTCCCTTCCCTTTTCCCTTCCCGCCCTCTCCCTCGGCAGCCGGCGGGAGCCATGCACGGCGGCGGCGGGGCGGCAGCGGTCGGGCGGCGGTAGCGGCGATGGTGAGGCCGGGCGCGCTGCAGCGGGCGCGGCGCCTGTGCCACTGGGGCCCGGCGGTGGCGCTGGCCGTGGTGGCTGTGTGCTCCGCCACCGCCATGGCCGACGCCGCGCTCTGGTACTGGCCCCTGGACACGGCCGGGGGAAGCGTCAACTTCGTGATGCTGCTCAACTGGACTGTCATGATCCTCTACAACTACTTCAGCGCCATGTTTGTGGGCCCCGGGTACGTCCCGCTGGGGTGGACGCCGGTAAGCGCTGCCTTGCGACCGCCTCGTCCCGGGGACTCGCGGGGGATCGGCAGGCAGCCCTGGGGCCGGGCCGGCCGCCCCCGCGCTCAGGACAGTAGAATTCGCCTGTCTTTCGATGCCACCGTTTCTCCTCTCCTCCTCCACCGTCCCCCAAAAACGCTCCAGGCTCTCAGCCACTCCCTCCTCCTTACCGTGTTCCGAAATCTTTGCATTGTCTGTCCCCGCTTTGCTCCTGTCGCTTCCTGAGTTTCCAGTACAACCCAGCTTGCTCCTGATACCGGAATCGGACAGGTAGAAACTTTCTAACACAGGTTTGAGTATCAGAAAGCACACTCTGCATACTTGAAATATCCTTCCTCTAATCGAGTGTTGGGTAAACAGAGTTTTTATCACCCGCAGTGATTACACTGCTATCCCCGCTCGTTTAACGTATATGTAATGCTTTACTTTACATAGTCACATTCCTTATCGGAAGTCCTTATGTGGCCTTTTGGGGTCTCCTTCGGTGGTCTTCAGTGGCCAGTGTTGTAATATTTAAGGTGGCCGTTCCTTGACCCCAGGTCTTGAGTAGGCACAACGCTGTTGATTTCCATGACTCCTGCTTTGTCAGCCTTGCAGAGCTGAGCAGTCTCCCTGCTTGCCTAAGTTACGTCCTTTAACTGCTTCTCCAAGGCTCTGTTCTGTTCTGCTGTCCTTGTCCATCCCCTCCCTGTGCTGTCAGGGGTCTGGTAATGCTGCTTGGCTGGCAGCAGTTGCTGTGTTTTACAGGGGCTTCTCAAAGCAAAGCAGCAGGAAACAAGCACTGTTAGGTGGGAATGAGAACCTCAAGGTTATTTGCATGCCTCTGTTTTGGAGGTTCTGCTGCTAGCAGTAACAATTAGAAGTAATTAATTTAGAAAATTTCTTTTTTAATTTATGCAAGCCAGAAAATTATATGGTTACCTTCTGCTTAATAGAGTACAAGATAGAAATTTGCATTTCCTGTGCTTTAGTAATCTCTTGGAAGAGTTGTAGTCAAGAATGATATGAGTTCAGTATCTCAAGGCAGCTGCCTAGAGTTTCTGTTCCAGTGGCATGATACAAAGTTTGGTGCTGGTCACCTCTCTAATTGTGGATTACTCAAGACAGAGTCTAGACAGAAGAGGATCCTGATAATCATCTTAGCAGGACAACTGGGTATTCCACTTCCTGAGTGGAAGATTTTGGTCACTACTTGCTGTCTACAAGTGTCTCTGTCTCTCATCTTGCTGTTGATGGGGATGTGTGTGTAAAAGAGATTGTAAGAGAGTTGAACATTAGTGTTTACCAGTGCTGTATCTTAGTAGTAAGCTTAGAGTCATTTATGGTGTTAAATGGAGAGAAGATGTGCTCAGGATTTTTTTTTTATTATCACAACAGCCACATGCTGACTTTTACTCTCAGAACTTCACTGTGAAACCCTGTTTGTACAGTTGCGCTTCCTCACAGAAGAACTGTTTATTTCTTTTGGCAACCAGCACTTTCAGCAGTGGGAGATGGCTGTGTTGATAGCCAAGAGATTAGCTAGATTATTTTGTTCTGGTTTTTCCTCTCCTTGACGCCTGCCATTAAATAGGGTTGGACTATGAAACACACCCTGTGAGAAGAAATCAAAGGTGTTCAGGTTAGGAAAATGTTAAGATAAACATTGCCAGTGGAGTTATGTATACATCTAACACTCCTATTCTTCTGTTTAAAGGAAAAATCTCAGGATTGCATGTATCTCCAATACTGTAAAGTGTGTCAGTCTTACAAGGCACCTCGTTCACACCACTGTCGAAAGTGTAACAGGTACTGTTTCTCTTTAAAATTGTTTAAAGTCAATATTAGAGCAGCTTCAGATCTAATGATGGCCTATTACCATAATTTGTGCTTCCAGCACTTGCATTGTGCTTTTTAAAAAAGCTTCCATAAGAACACTGTAGCCCTTTCAAGTATTTCCACTTTCTAGTTGTATGGTATCTATACCTTTTTGCTGTGTTTTAGTTGAGAAAAATGACTGTTTTAATATTTTCTTTATAGTTTGGAATCAGTTTCTCATAAGAACTTCTTGGTGGTGCTAACAAAACAATGCAGTCCTGCTTCAGGGATGTGGGTCTGTGTAAATACCTAGAAATCATCTGAAATTCTTTTTAAATTCTGAGTCCAAACATTGATCTGCTTAGAGAGTAGAAATATCTATTCTGTCATCTTTCCAAATGGGAATTAAATGTTGATTTGAGTGGAAATTTTGGACTTTTTTTTTTTACTCTTCACCAAAGCAGGTTTTTGAGGGGAGTTGGCACGTTAGATGAAGTAATAAACCTTTTGGGTCAACTTAAGAACTTTGCACCTTGTTATCTTCCACCACACTTGTTCTGATACAAAGGATACTTTCTTATAAATAGCTGTCACTAGAATTTAGTGCATCTTCAAAAAATCAAGGCACTTCAGCAGACTGCAGTCCATGCAGGTCATCCTCTAAAGGAGTCTTAAGAGAATGTGGTGAAAGGATATTGCAACATACACATTCGTTATTTCTATAAACCCAAGATGTGCAGTCAGTGCTTTTTAGGAAACAGAAACTGAAACTCCAGAGCAGTGCTGTAATTTGGCAACATCATCCCCAGAATTAAAATTAACAACTCTTTTCCTTAAGTGACAATATTTACGCTGAGGACTGATTGTTTAGGTGATCATGTAGACTTTTACACCTGTCAAGGTAATTGGGAATGTGAACAAATCTTTAATCAGGTGGGTATTTTTTGCATCTATAAGCTACACCAAAATATCCAGCTTTATGTTGAATACAGGAGTGTCTCTAGAGTGTTTACATTGGTTAAATGTATTTTGAAAAGGATTTTCAATGGTCAATACATAGCAAGTGAGAAAGCTTTCAAAGGGTTTACCACTGAAAAGAAAGAGTCACTGTCACGCTTCTGTAGCTCTTTCTTTAAATACTCTTTCTACAAGTAGTTCACAGGGAATTTGGTATTTCCTTTATTTTCCTGGTATTCTGATTTTTAAAAACTGGCATTAACAGTAGTGCTTAATTATTGTGATCATAGTTCTTACAAGTCCCATTCTATGGCTCTGTATCCAGGCTCTGTACTATGGTGTTTATTAGCAACTAGTTAGAGTAAAGGGGAGGACAAATAACAAGGGAGGGTAGGACCTGAAAGCAATTTTTGTTTGCTTTTTTTAAATTCTACAACATGGAAATATAATTCTGAATAGCAACTAAAGAGAAACTACTGTGTTGATCTGCCAAAAATTAGTGGGTTCAAATGAAAGAATAGAGGTTGAGAAGTAGAAAGTCAGCCATCCTTTGGCTGAGAAACATCATACATGTCCTTTGCATTAATCAATATTTATTATTCACAGATGTGTGATGAAGATGGATCACCACTGTCCTTGGATCAACAACTGTTGTGGATACCAGAATCATGCATCTTTCACTCTGTTTCTCCTCTTAGCTCCACTGGGATGCATTCACGCCTCTTTCATATTTATTATGACAATGTACACTCAGCTTTACAACAGAGTAAGAATAATACTTTTTTTTTTCCCTGTTGCTTCTGATAATCACAGGGAGTTTCCCATTGCTTTACATTGACTGAAGACAGTTTCTGAGTAGCACTTTATGTAGAGACAGATGGGCTGTATTTTGGCTGGCACAGAAAACAGCTGCTATTTATTTCCAATGCACAAGTTAGATCCTATTTATTTTCTTTTACTGGCCACTTTTTTACAATTGTGTCTATTTCTTCAAGGAAAAAAAAGGTTTATTATTTTGGGGACTAAAAATAAATATTTTAGCTGTGGTGTTTTCAGCTGGAAAACTTCATCAGTGAGCAAAGCTTGTTCTGGAATACACCCCTTATCTCAGATCTACGGTTAAGATTATAAGCTTTGATTTCAGCCTTTGTGGTTACAGTGAAGAGCTTGATAACATCAGCTGAGTGTAGCAGATGAAGTTGTATTTGTAGCAGCTGAGTTGTGTTTGCAGGGTGATAATGTTGAGAATTGCTGTCTGCAAAGCTTTCAGAGAAAAACTTGCAGTATTTCCACAGAAAATGGGGACTGTTCTATGCAAACATTGTCCATCTGACACTGATGAATGTGTTTTTGTTAATGTACCAGAGTCCAGATTTTTTTGCTGATTTTTGGGCCTGTGGAGCTTGCAAGATGGTGATTGTGGTTTCATTTTCCATCTAGCAACAAACTTCTGAAGATGAAAGTCTTTTGAAAATTTGTTTTTTTAGTTACTCTACTTGCATTATAAACCTGTCAGATGGCTGACACTCTCAGAGCCAGATTTCTTATGGATAACTTGGTTTGTTTCAGCAGTTGGAAAGTTCTAGAGCTGAATGGAATTCTTCTCTTTGCAGATATCTTTTGGGTGGAGTTCTGTGAAGATTGACATGAGTGCAGCCAAAAGAGACCCTCGTCCCATTATTCCCTTTGGACTGTCTGCATTTGCTGCATCTTTATTTGCCTTAGGACTGGCATTAGGAACAACTATTGCTGTTGGGATGCTGTTTATTATCCAGGTGAGTCTATGGCTTTGTTAGAAAGAAGTTAAAAACTCTTAAATTTTGTGTGCTTGTGGAGCAGAAACAGAATTCAGGATTGAGATAAGAACAGTTGTTCCGAGTTTATGTTGTTTTATAACTTTTCCAGGGATTTATGTAGCTTTGTCTCAGTTTTTCTGTTACCACAGTTTTGGGGTTTTTTCATTATTTTTCATGGGAGGACTTGGATGTGAAAATCTGATGAACAAAGAAAACATGAGATGGGTTTTATAAACTCCCTGAAAAGGGCAAAGTACTTGCCCTGTCCCTGCAAATAGGTGGAAATGTGCCTGATATATTTCTTAAAATGTTGGAGATCTTTGGAAGGAAACAAAAAGACATTTTAAGCATAAAGTGCAATACTGTGTGATACTGTCTTAAGTGTGTAATTCTAGAGCGTGTATCTCTGCTGAGGGGTAGCTTCTAACAAATGTTTCAGTTAAGTCTATAAAAGTTGCTTTGTTCTTTAAAACAAATTTAGTTTGTTAAATGAAGCTTTCTTTGTATAGCTGATATATTCCTGCAGAAAATAAATCCTAATTTCATCTAACACTTTTATTTCAGATGAAAGTAATTTTGACAAATAAAACTTCAATCGAATCCTGGATTGAAGAAAAGGTATGCTTTTATTACAGTATTCTTGTACTGTTACAAAGTCTGTTTTCCATATTTATAATTTTTTTTATTTCACCTCTGGGTTAAAACCAAAGATGTTATTTCAATTCACCCCTGACCTAACACCTACAACAAGCTTTTCACTTACTGTCTCTGAAATTCACTGAAAGAAATGAGAAATCATTTAAATGCATATATTTTTCTTTTCTTTTGAAGGAGTTTGTTGAATGCAGAATAATATTTGCTTTGAAAAGACTTTGCTTATCTATTTGAAGTATGTGGGTGTTTTCATCTGAAACTTGAGCTGTCTTTGTCATTACACCTGCCTGTACCTTTAATTGTCCACCTCACTGACCCTTTCAAAGTGGTATCTTTTGACTCATGGTTTTCCCCATTTCTTACTTTGGATTGTAAGGGAGAATTTTCCTTGATTTGGCAAGATTTTCCTTGATTTTAAAGAAGTACTAGAAAATACCTAGTCTTCTGTCCTTTAAAATTCTCTTGGATTTCCTTATCTTTATAGACGTTTTCACAAGATTTTTCAGGAGAAATATAGTCAAACAACAGAAGCTAAGTTTACAGGCAGCAAAACTGACTCAGTATTTAGAAATTAGTTTGGTTCTGCCTGGGGTTTTTTTTGTGTAAGTCCACAAACATTTTATTAATGTTTTGTTGTATTTCTTTTATTTTGTGTGCCAAATTAGCATGAGAATCTTGATTGTACTTAAAGTATTGTGACGTCAACTCTTTGCATGGGATATGGCTGGATCCAAGTCTTGTTAGACCTTTGAATAATGGGATAATGGAACATAAGTGAAAGAAATCCCTGTTATCAGTATATTATAGGATTTGGAATAATATGTTGAAATTTTTACTGTAAAACGCAGGCTACTAATATGTCCCTTTTGAAAGCTGAGCATGACTGTAATACATAAATATTGAATAAAATGGCATTATTGCAACAGAGAACACTGCTCTGTGGCTGCTCCACTAGATGTCACCAGAACTGTGAGAATGGAAAGCTCGTGACTACGCGAATCCGATCATGCCTGTGTGTGCATTCTTAGGGGAGGAATTGACACTTCCGATGTTGAGTCATGTTCGTGATCATTAATCAGAGGATTCTGAGCTGAGGAAGCTTTTGTATGTAACTGAGAAACAGGCATTTGTCCCTAAAAAAAAGCAGTAAACTAAGATCAGAGTGTGGAGGGAATTACCAGTGTAGTCAGTGGAATCTGTTGTTGTAGAGTAAAAGGGGGGTGGCAGGGATGGGGACACCCAAACCAGACATCCTTCTGAATGCTGCAATTTGTTTAAGTAGTTTTTAAAGCTTGGGTTGATAGGGCAGGAGTTCACTGCTCTTGCCTGAAAATATTTGCCTTTAGGTCTCATGAACCCATACAGGGCTTATGTCCCTGCCTTCTTAATATTTGCTGCTTGCCTGCAGTTTGTAGTTTATATGTACTGCATTTCTTAATTATTTTCTAGGCCAAAGACAGAATCCAGTACTACCAAACGGGTGAGACCTTTATCTTCCCCTATGATATGGGAAGTAAATGGAAGAACTTCAGGCAAGTGTTTACATGGTCTGGCATTCCTGAGGGAGATGGCCTGGACTGGCCAGTTAGAGATGGATGTCACCAGTACAGTTTGACGGTAACTGGTCTTCAATGCTATCTCAAGTTGATTCTCCCCACTATCCAATTGTTTGCTTTCCTTGGCAATAATAGACCAGCTTTTTAATAACTAAAATAGAGGGGCTTGAAATACATGTACAGAAGTTCTGTTAACTGTTGTCCCATTTTTGATGCAGTAAAATGTTATGCTTTTGTGAGTGTTTCAAAATGCTTTCCTGTGTTTGTTGAATGATTTCAAGACCTGGCTTCATTTTGTGTTGAATGCTGCCTAAACTTCTATTTATAATCATTTATAGATAGAGCAACTGAAACAGAAAGCAGACAAGCGAGTAAGAAGTGTAAGTATTTGTGAGGTTCGGTCTAAAATTACTTTGAAATAGCAGTATAAATAAATGTAATTAATCAACACAAACAACGTATAGCAATCTCTGCTTAATTAATCTTGGCATTTAGCCTTTGCATTTGCTTCTTAATTTCCAGATGGGAAGAAACACGATAATAAAGAGGACTATGCTTCATTGTTAAGCAGTAATTTAGAATTTCGAGTCCCTTTGACAGCCACTGTCATTGTGTTTACATCTGTGGTATGATTGAATTGATTTTTTTAGTGTGAAACTTATGAAATAACAAATTGCTGTGTTCTGTTCCAATCTGTAGGTGCGGTATCGAGCCATAGAAGATTACAGCGGTGTCTGCTGCCCTGTGACTAAAGGTGTTAAAACATTCTTCACAACACCGTGCACTGAGGAACCTAGAATTGCACTGAGTAAAGGGGATCTGATTTTAGCCACCAGAGGCTTAAAGTTAGTGGCTCCACACCTTTATAGTTGGTTAAAAGAAATACTGAATTGAGTTCTGGCATCTAATTACCTGTTATGCTTCCTTCCCCAGACACTGGATGTATGGTGAGAAGATTCTCAGCACAGCTGCTGATGGTATGGAGCAGTTAATTTCACTTTTTCTGTTGAAAATTGCAAATCAGTTTTACAGCTATCTAGAAATGTGGCCAATATTATATGTTCACTTCTCAAAACAGAGTGATGACGTTACTGGCACTAGCTTCTCTGCACTCTGCACAGTTTTTATTCTTTACATCTAATAGACTTCCCAGTTTTGATAAACATTGACTGACTCTGTCAGACTGGCAGAATCCTAATTTAATAGTTTATTGAAAGTTGAGTGGGAAAGGAGACACTTCATATTCTAAGAAAAAGTTAGACTTTTAGACTATAAAGAGGTTAAGGATAATTCATCTTTTTGATATTTAAATGATGATCTGTCTTAAACACATCCAGGCTTCCTACCTACACACCCTATACAAATATAGAGATTAATCTTTGCACATCTTAAAAACTAGGAGACATTGTATCTTTGGTTTGGAATAATTTCTAGAGACTTTAATATGCATTTATAAAACTAACTGTGGGTGTTGAAGATGTTAAAGACTCCTGCTGATCTGCAGAGGGTCAGCATCGCAGCCACCTGCATTGAAGCTTTTACATTTTTTGCTTCAGACTTCTTGCTTTGGACTGAACTAAAAAACCTGAAATTTTTACTTGCCAGATTTTTACCTGTGTGTTGCATTCTGTTGTTTCTTCCAAACAATTGTTAATTCATTGCATGTGCATTTCATATTTGCACAAGTGACACTGCCTGCAGTCATGACACTGAAAGAGCCCATGCTTTTCATGGGAGGCCTGAAACCTTCATGGGCTGGAAGTGCCATGGCAGCTCACTTCAATAAACTCCTTCAAACATTGGATACAAATGAACATAGCAATAGTTTGTATTGCATTGCTTATTGTGAAGATGAGCAGGACTTATGTCCTCTGTTGGATGCTGGGTTTTTTAAATCAGCTAAAATGTGCTATGGATGGAGAAGTTGATGAACACTGAGAGTCTGGATCAGACTAGACTTCAAAAATAGGATGAGTTTTGTTAGGAATGTATACCAAAATGCTATAAATAAACAGGAATAAAAAGTTGCACTACAGCAAGATGGCAAAGTGAATGATTAAGTAGCAATTCTTCTGTGGAAAAAGGACTCGGTGATAATCTTAAGATGAGTCAACACTTTCAGAAAAGAAAAATCATGCAGCTTCCCAGATGCTGAAGTGAACATTCCATCCTCCTCAGCATTGGCAGAGACTCTGCTGAAATACTCCTACAAGTACAAGCAGTTGCTGCATCTCAAGAGGAAGATCAACTGTAAAGGGTTGAGAGGGAAACAAAGAAAAATGAGAATAATTAGAATAACAGAAAATGTGACTTATAAGGAAAAGCCAAAAGAATTGGGGTAGTTTACCTGGAGAGGAATAGGAAATAGGAGACAGCCTGGCTGTGTACAAATAGTCATCAGTTGTGTGAAAGTCTGGTGGACAAGTTTGTTACCTGTTGTCTTCCTGTGCCCCTGGTGTGTAGAAAAAGGAGCTGTAAACCTGATCTATGGACAGAAAGATTCAGATAAGGTATAAAGATGAATTTTCTCAAGGAAGGTAGAGTACTGCAAAACTTTGGAGATGTCTGAAAACATTTTAGGTAGTTGGAAAAAATCTGTGCATCCCCAGGCAATAATGTTAGAAATTACTTGGATGTTCTGTCTTGTAGAAGAAAATAACTTAGGTAAGTGCTTGATGTCTCTTCCAGTTCTGTGCTTTTTCTCAGTAGTGAGCCATGTTTTGTTCTAAGTTAATGCAACTTTTCATGTCTTAAGGTGGAATAAGAGAACGAGGCTGGTTCCCTAGGAAGTGCGTGGAAAAATGCCAGTATGACTCTGAAACAGATCAACCAGTGGATGGAGAGAAGAAAAGCAAATAGCCTTCTAATTTTTTTAAATATGAAATGGAGTTTTTACTTCAGACCACAATCCTTTACTTGAAATTTTCTGTATATTACTTTAGACTTATGCAATGAATACGTTAGGATGAGGTTTCCTTTTCCTCACAGCTGAAAGGGTTGTATATGCCTGTGCCATGGTTTGCATACTTTTTAAACAATAAATAATTGAAGAAGCCATTCAGTGGATTGCCTTCAAGATGCATCTTTTTCATCACAAGTCAGGATTGTTCTTTTCTGTTTAAATTGCATTCTGAGATTTAAGATTTTAGGTTTTTTTCCTCAGCCGCATCTGATTGTTATGCGTGCTGCTTATCTTTTGTATTTCTCTGAAGCTGCCCCTGAAAATAAACACCTGATTCAAATCCCAGATAAAATTTGTTACCTGTGACTTTTAATGATGTGAATTGTCCACCTAAAATAAATGATACATTCATATTCACTTGTGGGTTCAATTGTTCTTAGACCTGGAAGAACTAGTTTATAGGCATGGGAGTGTGAACTGACTGGGAAGTAAAGATTTAACCTTGTAAGTTCCTTTTCAAGGTTAAAAAGGCTTCAGTTGTTGTAATAGGAATATTTTGTGCTTTTAATGACAAAAATTACATCCAGCATTGTCTGTTCCCTCTGAAATCTGAGCAAGTACCCAAGAGATCTTGATCAATTTTAGAGTGAAAGGAAGCAGTATCCAAGAAAAAAAAAATTGTGAGTCTAGTTGCTACTGATGATTAACAGCCTTCTTAAAGCATTTCCATGTAGCATCTAGTATGGATTATTAGGAGGAAGACCTTAAATCGGAGTAACTTGTACCAGCTCAAGGCTTTTTAAATGTCTCCAAAGTGCAGCAGGTGCTTTTGTTCTCTCAAAGTGTAGAGTTACATGTCAGCCAGGTTGAGAGGCTTTGAAAATCAGTTCATGTGGCAGAAGTGGCACACAAGAGACCAACATAATACCAATTTACACTTGAATTTCTATATATGTTTTATTTTTGAGGCAGTGCCATTCACCCTTCAAGCATATCTTTGCAGGGAAGCATCACTGTTTATTGTGTCAACAAAAGTACTTTCCAGGCACTGCAGCAGGTGGCATCACAGGATTCAGCCTCGAGTTTCTGCAGATCTCAGTTGCACTGGATTTATTCTCCCCAACTAACTTGCTCATTTTTGTGTCGAAAACCGGTTCTGGATACATTTCTTCTTCCCTGTTTAGTTTTTTTTTTTTCTTCCCAGTCTCACCTGGGGGAAAAGATTAAGCCACCACTGACTTTCATGTCCCATTGCTTTAAGGAAAGCATAGGAAAGAGAAATAACATCGTTACATGCAGTTTCAGAGACTTAGAAGCCTTAAGAGCCTCACATTTCTGACAAGCACAGTGAGTGACACAATGGTTAACTGAAGATGTCAAGGTCTTTGAGCCCAGACTAGAAACAGAATTGGGTCTGTTGTTTTTACTAGTCAAAGCTAGAGCTGCCTAACAGCAAAGGGGCAATCTTTTGATAAATCTTGCTTTCATTTTAGGGTAGAAAGCCAAGACCAAGAGCATTAGAGAGGGAGAAGAAAAGCTACTAGCTGTCTGAACAAGACAGGGAAGACAATTCTTGTGTGCAGACAAAGAGAATTGGCCTAGGAAAGCTACAGGTACACCTTCCCCATGTTGCATCCTTGTTAACACTGCCTTTTGAACTGCTAGAGCCAACTACTGCAGGGACAGGGAGGAGCTCTCTGCAGAGCTCAGACTGATGGAAGACATAAGAAAATTTTCATCTTGCTTAAATCATTTTCTAAAGCAGCAGCTTAACACAGGAAAATCTCACATCTTATTTCATGTGGTAAATCATTGTTTCAGCTCAGCCCAAGCTGAAGACAAGGAAAAGAAAGTTGGGTAGAGGAGTAGCTAGACAAGAGGAGCAAATCTGGACTACACTGTGTTACTGCCTCATGGCTGGAGCTGTGGCTGACCAGTGACAGCATAGGGAACAAGTTCATGTTCTGCAGCAGTTGTGTTGTAGCTGCAGCCATACAGAGCAAGGCAGCTGACAATGTGGTTGCAGCAGAGCCACAAGTAATCCACACAGGCTTTAGTTTGATTGTGCAGTCTCAGTTTATTGCATCCTATACCCATAGGATTGACAGCAAAAGTTTTACACTTACTAAGCTTAAGTTCCTAAGTGTAAAGGCTTCAACACTGCCATTTCATTTGAAAATGTGCAAAAACTGATCCAGTGCCTCCTAAAGAATAAACTATGTTTGCTGTAGACAAATGTATTTTGCATACCAGTTGATGCTAGATTACTCATTTTCATTATAAACAACTCATACTGTGTGGTCCAGGACTAGGAACAGGAAATTCACTTCTGTGTTTGCTAAACAGATGTTAGCATGAATTCATACTGAGTTCAGTCTGACTGCAGATCAATCCACAGCAGGTCACAGTGGAGTTCATCGTTTCAGCAGGAAAACAAGATTTGCTTTTGACAGCAAAAAGTGCATACAACTATCTTTTAATGGTTGAGATTCTTGCATGTTTTTGCATTTCAGTCGCAGTCCAAGAAAGATGAAAGTTCTGGCTTTGCCTAGATAGTTGATGCTCAGTCCCACAGGATGTTAACACTGCTAGTTGTCAGTTATGTTACAGCCATCTTCATCCACAAGTCATTTTTCTCAGGTACTAGAAACAAATAAATTTAAGTTCCTGTTCCCCTCCAGTCAAGCCTGTCTTCACCATAGGCCATGTAGTGTCACAGATTTAACTACTCCATGCAGTTTAAATTAAACTGGCCGTTTATTCCTGAGTAGATGAATAGAGGGCCTCAATCTCCTTCTGGAAGAATTTAACAAGGTCTCCTCGCTTTGCCTTCAGTGTTGGTGTCA
>WAAE01000694.1:0-13667 GCA_013400495.1 Nicator chloris
AAATAAATAAAATTTAGTGGAATTGTGGAAATCTTAAGCAGTAAAGTAGATCCTTACAGAAAGAAGTAGAGCACACAGGTTTTTTAGGATTTATGCTAGTACTTTCTAAAAGCACATGTATGAAACCCACCTGTATTGACAAGCCAGAAAGGCAACCACAGATTGTCTTTGAAGCTCACATGTCCAGTCTAATGCTTCCAGCTGTGAGGGAGGCTGCATGGCTGGTGGATAGCAGGAAGATATGTCAGCCCCCATTGCTGGACCCCTGGCTTTGCCTCTGCTCCCTCCATTCAGACAAACCTTCGGTGAGGAAGGATATGGCTACCATCTCTTTCATCAGCTGGTATTTCCATTAATGTTGGCCAGTTTATACTGGTCTTGTTACTCATTTAGGGTCTTCCTTTACATTCGTTCCTCCATGATGGGAATTGATGTGAATTTTTTCAGTGTTAAATTTTTTCCACAAATATTTTGCTTCTCCAATTAAAAAAAAAAAAAAAAGTGCATTGATATCATTATGCTAGTGTTTGTCTAGTGAAAATTTTTCTTCTGCTGGTTCTGTGATCTGGGAGAAGACAAAGAAGGGAAGGGGAGACTTTGATACAACCAGTTCATCATGAAAGACATGGATGCAGCAGAGAGAAGCAAGCCTCAGCTGACTAAGGCTCAGTGCACTGGCTTCTCCCCAGTACACATATCACTATGGGTCTTTCTTCAAAAATGAACTTTGGAGCCTAAATCACTCTTGTAACATGTTCAAAATTACCCTGGAAACATTTACAACATCAACAGTAAAACTGCAGGAAAAACTTTTCTAAATCAATCTCTGATGCATTTGTGCCACCTAGTGAACAAAGCCCAGCTGAAGTGCTTTTGTGAGAGGGAAGACAGGACCTTGGTGTCCTCAGAAATGCTTGTTGGCTCCGAAGCGTGCTTTGGTGGCTCACTGGGTTAACTGCCTTTGTCCATCACTGTTGGGCTGCCGGTTTCAAACCCTAGAATGACAGCAAATGAATGTGACCTGACAAACCAGAGCCACAAAAAGCTCTTCTGCATCACAGGGAAAAAAAAAAAAAATAGCTGTATCTCAGTCTCATCCTGTCACAGTCCCATAGGTAACATTAGCAGTAGGTGTGTGCAACAGAGTCATGGGCAACTCAGAGCCATTCTGGGTTCAGACACACAGAGTGTAACACCTAAATTTAAACAACTGGTGTCTGCTATTCTGCAAGGGGAACTTTAATATTATTCAAATTATTATCCACTTGGACTGTAAAAACCATACTGGTATTATCCTGGGACACAGTTTCCTATATAGCTCATTGCTATTTTGGGACCATAATACATTATGAAGACATAGCATTATTCATAGTAATAGCAGCCTTGAGGCTCCAGCCAAAAACAGGGAAACTTGAGCATAGCTATGATTTACAGCCTAATCCAATAAGGGGGGGGAAAGGAGAAATCCTCATTTTACAGATGAGAGCGATGAAGTTACATAGCCAGGCAGGACATGTTTATGGTGTATATTGTAGGCCAAACCCAGGGTCTGGTGATGATCATGAGCTAGTGTCCATGTGTATACAGGGTACTGTATGCACGTCCAAGAGGTTCCCTTGTCTCCGGTGTCCTGCTCCTGCATGTTCCCAGGACTACTCAAAGGGCTAAGGAGGCTTGCAGGGATTCAAAGCCTGAATAAGTCTCCTAAAATGTTAGTTGATTTTGGTTTCGTTGTTGTAATTTAAAGCTTTAGCTGCGGACCTTGTTTGCAGATTCCAGGCCAAAATCCCTAACCAAGTGTTGTTTCAGTATTTTGCTTTGAGCCAATATGTATATTAAACAACAGCAATCAGATCCTGTGAAAGATACTTTGTTTATCAGTATTTCAAATGTAGCAACTATCCAAGCACTGACTTTCCCTGCAGAGAAATAAACGCAGTTGCAGAACAAACGACAGCTCCACAAACTAAAAAATAGTGCCATCTACTGCATACTGGATGGTAGATTAAACAACTTTTTTCCAAGAGGGAGAACATACTGCAAGCAACTGCTGAACACATATTCAACACGCAATTTCAGATTTCTATTGTCTGTAAAAGTTAGGTCTGGAGTATGCAAATTGATCCTATCTGTTCAACTTTTGAGTTCTTTTATCAAATGCTTTAATTCTCATTATATGCAGAGAAAACATTTTCCTTACAAGTAATTCATAACCATCCCCGAAATTAGGCATGTATTTATTGCAGCAGTATTAGTTTCACAGCCTGTGCACTGAATTCTCCTAAGGAAGAGTAAAGCAATCAAAGAGGAATCGCTAGTGAGTCTCAAGTAATGAGATTTGATTGCTCATTAAAACCTTCTGATAAGGCATTTATAAGAGCTAAACATTCAAATTTACAAACCACTGTTTTGCTTCTGAGAGCAACATTGTGATTAATTCAGCAAACCTAAAGATGCTGCTTACAGAACAGAAGAGCATAAAAACAAAACCTGCCAGAGCAGCACCAGATGATTCTCAGCACACCTGCAAGAAAGTTCATACTGGAGAAGCCAGTGGAGCATTTCCCCAAATTTTCCACATCTCTGCCATGACAGGAAAAGCTTAGAGTTATGCAAGGCAAAGGAGATGGTGTGTTCTAAGAGTTTCATGTGTAGGAGTCTGGTGCATTGCAAAATTAACCCACCCTTTAGGCTGGACAACAGCCAAGCTCCTGCCCATGGTACAAGATGGTATGTGACAGTTACCAAAAGGGATGTGTGTCCATGCCCCCATAGCCCTGTCACAGAATGGTCATTCTCCCTTAGTGCCCATAGGAAGCTTTCTGCACTTCCCTGCTCCTGGATGCCTCACCAGACCCTTCAGGACATTGTTTACCACTGTAATTTAAAGGGTGCTGGATGCCCCATAAGGAAGCACAACCAGTGCAAAATGGAAAAAATACAAAGCTTGTCACTGAAACTCTTTGTTAAAGGCTGTATTATTTTTGGTCCCAGATATACATCAGTATCTTCAGCCACACTTGTCTGAGATGTGATTTCAGCAATTTTCATCTAGTGTATTTGTCTTGCCAGAGGTATCACTATGCTAGAAGTGTACAGGCTCTAACACTGATAATTCAATAGGCAGAATCTTTCTCTGAACCTGCAGTGATCCAGCTTATCCACATCCACAGGAAGGACCCCGGTACCACTGGAAGTCTCTGCCACTGCACAAGGTGCATAGTCTTGATTGTTTGCCCTGATTTAAGGGTTCTGGAGCTGTTTCAGCAAGATCAGAAGTGTCAGCTCAGGTGTCTTGGATTAAGTCCTGGTACATAATTGCATTCTTCCTGTGTACACTTCCCTTTTGCTTTTTGTTGGATAAACTATTCCTCATGCTGCAGTCTAAATTGTGTTTTCCTGCTCTGTATACTAAAAAGCTGCCATATTCCACCCCAAAGTTGGATGTATTTAAAGGATGGATTAACTGTTCTTCATGTATGCAGTTTGGAACTGAATTGCAAGGTCCATTGTGTGTTTTAGGATCACTGTTATTTAAAATAGTGGTTTGCCACTGGTATCTTCCCCTTATACTCAAGTCTCAAAAGAAGAATATGATAAATAAACCACTGCAGAGAGTGGGTTAATATCCACAATGAGCCAAAGTCAGTGTTTGGTTTGAATCTGATTGCCGCAACATTTTTCTGGAGGGGGCTGGGAGGGAAATGGCCTCTTTAGAATTAAGGAAAAAATAATCCACTTACATCATAGAAAGCTGGAATCACATCAAAGGCTGTGAAAGCTCAGAAATTGGCAGCTTGAGATCCACTAAGAACTGAAATGAATTTATACCTTTTTTTAATAAAGCTGGAACAATGATTTAAACAACTTAATCCTTCAGCAATTTCACAACCTTTTGTTATTTTTCAGAAGTCTCTCTCTCGTCTTGGTGTGTCAAATCACCCGTTTAAATCTTTTTGCATATTTAGGACCAAATTGTGCTCTCCTACGTGTTTGATGCTGTTGAGTTCAATGTGCTTGGGAGAGCTGCAGAGCTTGGCCTCTGGCCTTGACACAGAGGGGATGCCAAAGTGGGACAGCACAGTCTAGGGACAGCACACATCTCTGTTCTCTGCATAGTTGTGCTCTGCTGGAACCTTTTGGAGAAAGTCAATAAACCCTCACATTTAAAATGGGAGTAACACCAACCTATCACCCAGAGAGCTGAAAAGTTTAAGCACATCCATGTGACAAAGTCTGTCTGGTATCAACAGGCCATCACAGGCTCACTGGCCTTTCTGAATCAGTGCCCATATACATACATACCTGCATGACTTCTTCAGTCCAAAATTGTCAGTAGAGCATCATTTAGATGCAGGATGACTGATGAGATGTAACATCTGAGCTGAAGTGGAGGGCATGGTCTCTTTGGTGCCAGAATAAATGCACTGGCTGGACCTGTGGCGCATAAAATGCTCATGCCAAGCCCCAGATGGGGAAAGGGCACTAAGGCACAGGCCTAGGAACCCTTCAACCCAAGAGGCAGAGGAATGCATGACATCCCCTCTCCCATGTTTCACCTCAGCACAGAGTACTAATAAACCAGATGTGATCCCAGTCTATTCCCCTTTTGAAGGGACCTCAGTGGATAGCCAAGAAGGTCAAACTCATGAGAGGAAGGAGCCTGATCCTGTAGTTAAGAACTTAAGGTGCTCAGCTGCAAAGAGGATCACCCAGGTTGTCTCCTCCTTTTAGGGGCCTGTTGAGGTGTTGCTTTTTCCACTGGAGATAAAGAAAGGAAATAACCCAGGCAGCCGCACATAACCCCTTTCAGATAGAAAGTTTGACCACCGCTTTGGGTGCTGGTTTCAAGCTGTTCACTGCAGGCCTGACACAGGCAGGCCAGCTCCTGCTAGCACCAGTGTGCTTTCTGGAGTAAACACCACCCTTTCTCTGAAACCATGGGATGCAGCTTTACACACACAAGCTCGCACATGCCCGTGTCAGTTTTCTGCAATGTTACTCCTGTTTGATCCATGCACATTCTTGGTGTAAACTTACTTTTGAACATTTCCTCTGTTGACAGCCACCTTTACCAACCAGCAGTATCCTACTATCCCCCTGTAAGAGCTCAGGACTCCTGTGCTGCAAAAATGACACCTTTGAACAAGGGGACTGCATCACTTTGAAAGCCAGGGAAGCGGATAGAGAACATCCCAAGCAGGTCTTCTGGAGGCAGGTGAGAGAGATCGCTCACAGCTTCCACTGAGAATCATGACAGTACATGGAAGGATCTGTGGAAGGCCATGCCCCTACACACCTCACCTGATCCTGACAAGCATCTTAAAAGATGGTGAAATAGATTGGAAACTTGCCAAGATCTCACAAGAGCCCTTACTAATGCACCTCTTTCCGGTTTTAATACGTAGTTCTAACCCATAGAACCTGGTTCTCCCAAATCTCTCAATTGAGAAGCATTAATCCCCAGGCAGTTTTCATCATTCTTGTCCAGGAAGTACTTAGAAGAAAAGCTTAAATGAGTAACATTTTGTTTTCCTTCTACAAAGGTTTCAAAGCAATAAACTACGTTAGTCAGTGAGGGCTTAGCCTCCTCCAGGTTTTGATTCAAGGTCCTAGTCTGGTGACACAGTCACATTCAGATACAGACAGTACCTGTCCCGTAGCAATGTCATGTGAGAGTGCTTTACAAGCACGATAATTACAGCAGTTAATTATTTGCAGAGTGTCACATGNCTCTGGGGATGTCATGTCGCGTCTGTGTGCGTGTGGCACGCTGCAGTCCCCGGCATCAGTCCTCTGCCAGCTGAGGTACACCTCTCCTTTTTTGTGTCTCAGAAAACGAAATATTTCCCCTCCAGAAAACATTTTCCTGCCTTTCCCTTCAGAGCATGAGGTGCTCATAGAATCATAGATTATCCTCAGGTGCAAGGGACTCACAAGGATCACTGAAGTCCACCTCCCAGCATTGTATAAATGATCCACGAACTCTGTCAGACTTGGCACTGTGACCACTTCGAGTCCCCAACCACCCTCTGGGTGAAGAAGCTTTTCCTAATGTCTAATCTCAACCTCCCCTGACACAGCTCCAGGCCATTTTCTCAGGTCCTGTCACTGGCCCCCAGATCATGAAGAAATTGGGTCCAGACGATGATAGTGTGTGCTTAGTAATATTTATCGACACAGGGACAAACCAGCAGCCACAGCAGCACCGTGAACTTTTGAAGCTCTTAGATACATTACTATCCAGCCTAAGACAGAACAGAAATTCTTACAACCTAGGTGCACCCACTCCTGAAAGGCTCTTCTGAACCCACACAACCATCCTTGCATGAGCTGAACCAGAATGTCCTCCTGCATCGGTTTGATTGTGTCCTTTGATCATATACTTCATTATGAACTCCAGCTACATCTTTTCAAAGAACTAACTCTGAAAAGCAGAATAACTGCATTAGTGAAGACCTAAAGCAGCCCTCAGCAACTGAGGAAAGACTTTGAAGGACTTGGGAAAACTTCTTAAGGAAATATGAAATAGCAGCAAGAAAAGTCACAGATTTAGTATTTTGCCTGGGCAATGTTCCCAGTTTCCCATAAGCACCCCTGACAAAATTTTTATGGCACCACAGATAATTCTTGCTTGCATTTCCATGAAATATACAAACAAATTTACACTGTTTTACAGAGAACCAACAGGCCCTTTGTCCATGCATGTGACAGTTCAAAAATCTGTGCTATTCCAGTCACACAGCTCAAAGAAAGAGACTGGGGATGTCCCAGCCAGCTGAACAGCAAATGTTTATTGCATAAGAAAGCTGTGGTGATGTAAATATTGTTGGGTTGCCAAGGAAATTGTAAAAAACTTCACACCCTCCATAAATGTGTACACATCTTTAGACAAAGACATCTCTATGGCTTTGGGACAGAATGTGAGAGACATGTTGAGCCTTAAAATATGCTTGAAAATGCACAGTGTGATATTGGAAAATCCAGATAATCCATTAACCTTTTAAATGTGTGTGTATACACAGTCATGTGTGGACAAAACCAGCAAAGTGAACAAAATACTGTTTTATTTCCATTTTTACTGAAGTATGTTTTAAATATATTTTAATAAAATTAAAAGAAAAAATCACATCATAAATACAGGTCATGGAAAAATAAAAGCATGAAGAAGATACAAATTGCTCCAAACTCAACACAGCAACATGAAGAAATATTTCACTTTCTCAGAAAAAAAAAAATAGGAAATGTCTCACTTCCAAAACAATCCATCCATTTCTGTTTCACTTTTTTCTTCTACTCCCTCACCTCAAAACTGTGAGGAAATACTTTTTAGATACACACACACTTACTGTACTCCTGAGTTCTCCAAACCCCAACAGAAGAATCACTTACAAGCAATCTTTTTTCCAGTTTCTAGAGAATCTTCCCACAGTCATCACCCTCCCATTAACAATTGATTACTTTTTCTCCCTCTCTTTTCAATTTGCACCATAGAGTGCCATGCTTAGCATTCAAAATTTATTCCTTACTGCTCAAGTCAAATCTATATGTTTCTTTACCTATAGCATGGACAACAAGGCTTGTGACAGCTGTTCTTCAGTATAAGAGCAGAGTAGATTATGCACTGCATCTCTCAGCTTCCACTGGCACAATACAAATAAAGATGCTACACACCACCTGACTAATGCAAACCCACAGCCTTCTTCTACTATGGCTGCTTTGCAGCTCTCTGTGCAGTGTATGGACAATATTAGACAGTGCAGAATAACAGATTACTAATAAGATTAGCAGATTAATAATAAGATTACTCAGCTGCAATGTGGATGACCCTGAAGAACTGAAGCTACAGAAGTCAGGAAGTCATGTTCAGCTTGCCATGCTAATGTCAAGAAAATTGAATCTTTAACATTATGCTTGTCACAACTGCACCCAACTGTCCTATAAAAATACACAAAAGACCACAGTTTCCTGAACTCTACTCAATCCAGTCATATTTCTGGGGAAAGCTATGTTCATAAATCAGCTGGCAATTAACTTTTTTTCCCATTAAAATATATTTATGCATCTCTTGGAATGCCTGAGCCTCACATTGTACAGAGTAACACCATGATACAGACACAAGAATTAGCAATGATCTGGATGTCTGTATTATCTTGCCATGTAACAAAAGAACAGCGTAAACATACCTGGCAAACCAATATGATTACTTGTGTAGCAAATAATTCTTCTTCTTGGTCTGCATTAGTATTTGAAGGATGCAGTTTAATTAAAAAAAAAAACAGAAATAAATAGATATGCAATGTAACCTATTTTTCCCAGCCCTTCTATGCTTACAGACAGTTCAAATTCCTTGAAAAATACATTGAAGACAACCCAATTCCAACATGAAATAAAATTTCAACTGTGTAAATTTTTCTAAAAAAACCACAGAAATTTCAGTATCTCTTTTCCTATGTCCATGTAAAGAAAAAGAAATCTTTTGCCTATGAGAAGCAAAGTAATTAACCATTTTTTCTCCTCTCTCTCCCCATTTACTCATAGAGCTCCAGGGGGCAGCTACTTTAGATGGGTGCCAAACATAAAGCACTTCTAGAAGTCAAGGCCAGTATGGTCTTAGACGAAATTCTGTTTGCTCCAGAAATACCAGGTAACAGCTCCCAGACAAGCTGCTGAAAATCTGGAAGACTCAGCATTGTTCTCAAAACTTTCTGGCAAACCCATGCTGGGCAGAATTGTGATGTACCTTAAGACTAGTGAAGATCCTGAGGTATCACCCCAGCAATGTAGTCAGCTGCCCTGTTCAGGTCAGTATCATCCCTGTCATGACTCACTAAACTCAGCATTTCTCAAACTAAAAAGCTAAGTGAAATCTTAAACATTTTACCATGTCTACATTTTATGACTCCATCTCTAGAAGAAAATCACTGAAAAAAAAATCACAGTCATTATAGAAACACTTAGAAGTGTAACTTCCAAACAATATTCCTCATTCAAAACTACTTACATCTTCTTAGATACTTCCAGCTGAGAAATTAAGCTAACTTGTCAACATCTGACAGAAGAGGTACAAGCAACACCAAAGGAGGTTTCAAGCATCACCACCCTGTTATCTAAAAGTCTCTCATACCTTTTCTATGTAGCCTCCCATAGGCAGCTTCATGCAGCTCTGGCTCTTTCTCCCCTTCTTTTCTCTCTTCCTTCTGCAGTTCTGGCTAGCTCCTTTCTGTCCCTAGCACAGCCACCTAACCCTGTCTGTCCTTCACACAACCTCCTGTCCCTTCCTCCTCACAGCACAGCCAGCAGACTCCAACTGACTCTCTACCAGCTAACTCACTCTTTTATCACACTCATAGCTGTGAGGGCAAGGCTGTTCCCACCCTTTGGTAGTTAACATGGCTGCAATAGATCAGGGGCAAGATTGCCCTCAGCATTATCTCTATCTGTCTTCCCACAAACATCAGACTAAATAAGTAACAGATTGTTCATTAAAAGCTTTTAGGACAATTTTTTTTTCTTTTTAATTTCCATGCTAAATCTGAAGCAGTTGCATTCACAGCTGTCCTTCAAATATCCACATTGGAAATATGGAGGTATCAGTAAGTCAGTTAAAATTTGATGTTTCTCCCCAAAATAAGTGAAGAACGTACCATCTTGTGCGACTTGGGTAGCACAAAACTTTTCAGAATTTAAAAGACAACATAGACATAAAGATCTTTCCAAGGAAAGTATTTGCAATGACCTCAAACAAGTATTAAATGAAAGAAAGCAGACTGTGCAACAGAAACACAACTAACTTTGTAGTTAAAGTCTATTTATATTAATCATATCCAAGTACATGCATAAAAATAACTTACATGATCCAGGGTCTGCTTTGCAAATAATATTCAGTATTGCTAACACTCAAAATTGTGTTTAGACTGTACTCCCCTACAAGTAAGCAGTTAGCACCATAAATACCAAAATGCCCATCAACTTACAGAGTTATGTGTCTGCAGCTGAAATGGTTAAGTGACCTGGGAATGCTCTCCACTTTTCTCTCGAAGCATAAGTACAGAATAGCAGTCTCCATGGGCAATAGGTGAAGAGCTACAATATTGAGAATTCGCAGCTTTCCTGAGCTGTCAAGAATATAAGTTAGAAAGTTTTAGAATGTTTCAGGACAGACAACTGGAGCCATGTGAATTTGGCACTTTCTTGGGCACAGTCCTAAAATTCGGGAGAGGAAACATTTTTTGTAGCTCTGTCTCCTTATGAACATCTGCCCAATCATGGTTGAAAAGAGACATCCAAATACACTCCAGCTTTTCAGTTGGTTGAAAATGAAAAGGACGTTGTTGCAAGGTGGGCTGCTTTTGACTGCAGGGATTATCTTTTATCATTTGTATGTCAGAACCATCTCTCAAACACTAAATATCAAAAATGTAAACATTCCCAGTGGACAGCTGTTCTGAATTTGGAGAACATCAGATTCTGTTGGACAGTGGTTAACTGTTTGCTGAAGGTTTTTCATGCAGAAAGATTCCACTTGGTGTTTTTTGCAGGGTCTATTGATTTCTGTGGCCATCACTTCCTCGAGCACAAACACTCTGTGTCATATGTATCCTGTGAGTGGCTCTTGAAGCTGCTCTCAGAAGCTACTAGCCTTGACTTTGAAAGCAGAAATAGTTTTTTATCACTGAGTGCTCCCAGTCTAATAGAGAATCACGAAAGCAAGTTTAGATGCTATTCTTGGTTTTTCCTGATAGATCAAGCATTCTTTCTGGTACCTCAGGACTTGAAGAATTCTATATGACCAAAGCAGTATGCTGGGCGAGTCAAAGCCCTAATCAAGCCACTCCAGTCTCATAGATTGAAGTTCTCTCTGATGGAACATATTTGTTGTCCTTGTCCTCTTTCTTTAACAGCAAGATATCTTTTTATTCTTCTGAAGGGATGAATTTGTAACTCCAGGATATTGGGATATTAGCCAGAACTACTCTGCTTGAGGTACAGGGGAGACAACTCAGACACTCAGTAGACCCTCGAATATGAAGATACTGACTATCTTTCAGTGAGTCAGAAAAGCAGCATAATTTAGTGGACTGAGATTAGGAATAGTCCCAATGATTACACTCCCTCTGGTTATAGTTTATAAACCTAGTAGTGAAATAATAAAAGGCACATTCTGACAACCTATGCAAATTGCCTCCAAAACGCAGACTACAACATGTTGACTCCTCATCCTATAACCCTATAAGTTTAGTAGCTCTGGAAAAAATATAGACTGCTGAAATCTTTACAAACACATTCCCCTAAGAAAATTATTTTGAAACACTGAACTTCAGTAAATGAAGAAATGCTTTTCTTCATCTCTCACCTAAGAGGGTACCCATGTATTTTCATAACATGGGCAAGCTCCCATCTTAAGTTCACTGCATTATAAGCTGCAAACTGTAATTAATCTTTCTTTTAAGGAGCATTCTTGTCTGTATTAAAAGGGCTTTTCACAGCTCTCTTCTACATTCTCTTTCAAATGTTAAACAGCAAATCCATTCACATTATGTTTAATCTTATGAGACCATGTTTCCTACAAACCAGATCCTTCTCAGCCTTGGTCTCCAGAAGCCTCTTATTAGCACTTCTCTTTTATGGAAGGTGATCCTCAGAAACAGACACTCTGTCAGTGGGAAAACAACAGGAGAACTCAGACCAGGCACGACTCTGGGAATGGTTTTCCATCAGCCATCAGTCAATCTGCAGCATGATGGATATTCATCTCTGTGAGCCTGCTGACGGGCACAACAGGTAAGAGGATGTGGAGGTTTCTGGAGTCCACACCCAGGTGCCTGTTCTTGACAAGGAGTTTTCTGTCAGGGAAAGAAGTGGATATGTTACTCCTTTCACCCAGTCTCCTCCGTTGTCATATTTGAGTGTGATTACCTGAACATGCATGAACCCTTGGAGAATCAATTTCCTGTAGTTGGAATTGAAATTGAACACTTTAGTTAAAATAATATGACAATTTCTAATTAAGTTAATTTTAATTTTAAATTTCTTTTACTTTGTTCCTCTTGTTTGTTAAACGTTCACTATCCAAGTGTGGCAAACTACAATTGTGTCTGGAAAAAAGGGAACAATAGATTTCCATATACACAACCTGTGGAGTTTTACCAAGATTATTCCATGTTTACTCCATATTTTAGTTCAAGGCAGCCAAGATCACTACAGGTTATACTAACAAAATTGGCTTGGGTTGATCCTCACTTTCTCTGCAATGGCGTGAAGGCACCATTGTCCACTTTATGGCAACCAGTCCAGGACATGGAGAATGGAGCCTGCCAGAGGACATTTCTCTGGCTGATGTGGCCAGCACGGACTGTGCTGCACCTGCATTTCACTGCACCTTTTGCAGGAGGAATGATGCAGTTTGGCACTTCCCTGGTCACCCACTCTGGCTGCGACTGGATTGGCTCCTGATCCAAGCGCACACATGCTTCCTGTAGGAGCCCTGTTCCAGAGTGATTCTGTTTTGGGACGAATCTTATGGAAAAAAGACTGCAGAAAGCAGGGAGATAGTGAAATTTCAAAGAAGCTGTTGTTAAACAACTTAAACCATGGGCGGGAATGAGTAAATAAAAAATTCATTAGAACCCGTTTAAATTACAAAGCAAAGGGGGACAGCACTGGGACCGTAGGGAGACTCTTTTCTTCTTACCAGAGGCTCAGTTCACAAAATGACGTCTCTGCCTTTTATAAACTCAAGGTTGCATCAGTCTCATTAATATTCATGAGCAGTCCTTATATGTCCTTCTGGCACCTCCCACAGTCCGTGCCTTGCCCATTTATGTACACTTGGCTCCTCCTAGGTTCACATTCTCATCCTTATATGTGAACTTGACTCCTCCCAAGGCCTGTCAGTCAGTCCTTCCATGCCTTTCCTTGGTGGAGCCCTTCTTGTATCCTGATTGGTGGTGCCATGTTACCCTGCCAGACTCCCCAGCAACAAGTGTCCCCACCCCCTGCAGCCTCCTACAAGGCGCAAGCACACGCCCTCCCCCACATGTTTTTACAGCTCTGTCAGCCAGAGCTGCCAGGCAGTAACCACAAAAGGGGAGGGGAGGATTGAAGTGAGAACAGGCAAGGGTTCAAAACCGTACTTGAACAATAAAAGTACATGTCAAAAGAACTGTAAACCTTAACACAACTTCTCCCCACCATACTTAATAAGTCCCCCTCATTTGCATGAGCCAAACACTACACCTCCTTCATAACAATGTGATGGCATGCTAGGTGTTTTCCTAAGAGATATTAGTAGGCAGTGACAGGAGACAGCCTCTGGCTGCCCCAGGGCCTGCACAGCCTCATCCCGCACAAAGAGGGGCCTAAAGAAAAGTGCAGGGAGCCTTCTTACAAGAGCAGCTACTGATAGGAAAAGAGGTAATGGCTTTACAGTGGCAGAGGGTAGCTTTAGATGGGATATTGCGAAAGACTTCTTGAGTGTGATGATACTGAGAAACTGGTATGCGTGGTCCCAAGCAGCTGTGGTTGCCCCAAGCAGCTGTGGTTGCCCGATCCCTCAAAGTGTTCAAGGACAGCTTCTGAGCCAGGCTCTGGACAACTGGGTCTAGTGTAAGCTATCTCTCCATGCCCAAGACAAGAGGGTCAGAGCTAGATGATTTCCAAGGTCC
>WAAE01000697.1:0-11965 GCA_013400495.1 Nicator chloris
TACCTAATTGAATTTTACTAAAGCATCAGTTTATCAAGTCTTGGTATTATAAATTATGCTGTCAGTACTTAATTTCATTTTAGTTGGTAGCCCATTTACACGACCTATGGCTGCTAACAACTCCTGTATTTCTATGTGTATTTCTACAGTAGCACTATCTGCATCTCTTTTTGCAAGGTGCTTTGTGATAGTCTTTGACAATTCTGCTGGCAGCTATAGCTCCCCATGTGACAGGCACAACATGCTCTGCAGGTCTGACTGGCTTCTATTCATATTCGGGTCTAAACAGTTGAGAAGCCAATCACTTATTCAGGGAAGAGGGGTCATGTTTTTCATTTCAGAATGTCTAAATAAACATGCTGTGAATGTTTTATGAATGAAACATATCTTATTTTTAGAAAAAAACACATCTAATATACTAAATAATGTTTTTAAAAAGTCTACTATTTTAAGGATGCAGAAAATAAAATATAATAAAAAAAATCTGTTGTGCTTTCATTTTTCTCAGGGGCTTGCAATACAAAGGGAACTTTTGGTTCTAACGGTCTTTTGATGTGAATTTTTCTTTAGATTAATTCTAGCCTGGGTTTTTTTTCATCCTTTGCAGTGAATATGCTAATAGAATTTACTGAATACAGCTCTTTTTGTAAGTTTCTGCATTTTTCCTTTACTGTAAGCTGTAAATCAATAGTAACTGATTCCTGGGGCCAAATATGTTGACAGCAGCTTAATCAACTTGTGTCCATGTTACTTTCAATGTCACCTCTAGCCACAAGGCAGTAAATTCTTTCAGAGCATTTTTCTTTGAACTGTTCTGCTATATTTTCTCTTTGTTTGTTTTAGAACATAATTCTGGCCCTTTCCCTCACAAAGTGCTTTTAGTCAGCAGTTTTAGAGAGTGCCTCTTTCCTCCCAGCCCTACTTGTCTTCTTGTATTTCCTTTATACTTTCCCTCCTAAGAATTTGTACAAGTCCTTTTTGGCAAGACTGGTATTCTTAATATTAAAGACATTTTATGATTGCAAAAAGTGTACTAAGAATGAGGTAACGAACTCCCTGTTTGTGCTATATATGTCTGTCTGTGTCAGATACCTGGCTAAATTCTAGCCACAATTTCTCAAAAAAAATACAAAATGAAATAAATTTTGTAAAATCATCAATTGGAAATATTACTTTGGAGAAGAAGTCATGAAAGAAGAGAAATAAATAAATAGGAATATTCTGTATGCAAAAAGATAAACATCTAGTAAGTCCTTCCTTTGTTAAGTCATATTGTTGTTTGTAATGAATGGTCTAGAATTGTTGTTTTGTGCACCAGGTCATCAATAGCAACTTTTGAACATCCTAATTTAAAAGCTTAAATCTAACAGGTTGATGAACATAATTACTAAAAAAAAAGTATTTCCCTAATAAAGAACTTTAATCAGCCACCTAAATTACTGGATATAACCAGGAAAATGCCCCAGCAGTTCCTCAGCAGACAAGAATCTTAAATCTATAAGGTTATTTATTGGTATTATTACAGGATATGAAAGTGATACAATTATAATGGTTTCATAAAGGCCTCCATGTATCCATGCCAGCCAAGAGTCAGACTTACAGTAACTTTGCTAGGTTTAGTCCCTAAAACTCAGTACAAAAATATGGTTTTTTCTCTGGCAATTCAATGGAAGTGTCTGTCTTAGAAAAGAATCTGTAAGGAGGAGCCACTCATACATCAAATAGTAAAGTCTACCTTTGACATTATTGTTAAAGAAGATCCATGATATGTGGTTAGCCTTTTATTTTTTTTTTTTTCCTTTAAATCTTCCTTTTTAAAACAAAACCAGATACTTATCACAGATGGGACAAAGTAAAAAAGAAAACCTGTCATGTATATGGGTACTAGATTAGTTTCAAAATTTATAAGACAATACAAAGCTGATACTACGATGATCACCTTCCTAGAGGGGATCTAGACTTCTGTTCCTTAGATCTAGCCTTCTCTTCCCCAAGTGAAGAGAGTGTTTTCAGTCAGGCAAAAAGTCATGTTGCCTTCTGTTGTGGCACCTGTTTGCATTTACTAGTCCCAGGCATTAGTAGTTAGGCTCCAGGACATATCCAGAGAAATCTCCCTGATTGCACAGATGTTCTGCCAATTCCCAGACCCCTTTCTTCAACAGAGATCTTCACCTCCTTTCCAGGACTTTAAGGTCAGTGTTGTCTCTGTCTAAATAGTGTATGTGCAGAACCTATGAACAGCCTTCTAATCGATAATTCTCTCTCATTTTTTGTTATTTGAAGGATTCAAGACTTGTTTCCTTAGCTCACATTTTACATAAAATGTATAGCCCGCCTAAATGAGTTGTAGCTAGCAAGCAAGTTTCTGCTTGAGAAATCAGAAATTCAATTTTGAACATTTACACAATTACACAATTACCTAGAAACAATCATTGTTCACAATTTATTTTTTGCCTATTATAACTCCAAACAATTTTTAAATTTTGAATATGAGGTTCAGGTATATGCACTTACTAAATTCATCTAACATTTAGACAGATATAATTTTCTGATTTGACTTTAAATGTCAAGTATTAAGAATTTATTTTAAATAGGAGCCTACTTCCTTTTGATCATTCCAGCTTACGATCCCAGCATGTAACTTAAGTCATCTTAAAATAGAAGTTGAAAGCAGACAAGTAAAATTAGTAGCTCAAGAATCAAGACCTTTTTCTGAAATGTGCCCTTTGTCCAGTTCAGTTTATTTAATATAAACCTGTTTCTTCCACACCTAACAAAAGTACAGGAGCCATGTGTTCTCTGCCAATGTTTCTTGAAGATTGCTTTAAAGATATTTTTCTGACTAGATTTCCATTTCAATGCACTGAAAAAGCAAATATTTCTCAAGGTTTATTTTTTAAAATATAACTCTCCTGGATATGGGCTGGAAAAAACTGCTGCAATACACAGTAATTCTACATATTGTCACACAGGTGCTGTATTTGGGAAGGCACAGAAAAATTGTGTGTATAGAAAATATATAAACAAAAAAATTCTCTTGCATAAGGAAAAGCCAATTTCATTTTGCTCAAGGAGAAAGTCTTTGAGCTCAAAGCCCTTGCTTACTGTTTCTGAAAGTTTTATCTTTTTAATCTTAAACCACAAGAAATTACTGGTTTAATTTCTTTAATTCAGCCTGAAGAATAGAAGGCTCAGGGGATCATATCAATGTATACAAATGTCAGAAGGGAGGATGTAGTGTGTGGTGGGTGCTTGGTGCCGAGAACCTCAACCAGCTGCTCTCTTGTGACCCCTTTTTAATGGGCCAGAGGAAGATAATAAGGTGGAACAGCTCATGGACTGAGATGAAGACAATTAAAAAGGAAAAACAACAACTGCACATAGAAGCAGATAGAAAAAAAATTTTATTCTCTATTTTCCATCAACATCAAGATACCCATCCACTCGTTAGGAAAGTAAGGCTTCTACATGAGTAGCAGTTTCTTGGGAAAACAAATAGCATAACCACAAAAGTCTCTGTATCCTTTTCCCTCAGCCTTTATAATTATGTTGTAGGCTATTATATAGTGTGTGGAATACCACTGTGGTCAGTTTGGGTCAGCTACCCCAGCTATGTCCCCTCCCAGCCTCTTACCCATCCCCAGCCTTCTAACTTTCGTGGGAGGGAGAGGTTGGAGTGAAAGTCTTGATGTTATCCATTTAAGTACTCCGTAACAGACAAAACACCGGTATGTTATCAACACTGGTTTAGCCACAAATGCAAAACCCAGCGCCATAGAGGCTGCCATGGCAACAGCTAACTCCACCCCAGCCAGACCCACCACGAGAATACAGAGACCGTGGTATCCAGTGACAGGACAGGAGGCAACGGTCAACAGGAAATACAGGAGGTTCTACCTGGACATAAATAAATTATGTTTTAATGTTCAAGCAGCTAAGCAAAACTACAAGCTGTCCTTGGAGAAATGCAAAAGCTGAACAGATGTGTAAGAACCAAAAACTTGCTCTATGTGTCTCTTAAAAGACCTTACTGTTTGTTCATGTACTTTGAATTAGATGCACTGTAGAAACACCAATAAGATATTCTCAAGAGGTCAAAACAATAAAAAAAACTTTACTGGCAACTTCAGAAGATCAGAGAACTTTGGCAAAAAGCTCAGAGCAGCATTCAGTCAACAGAAAACTTTCCGCAAAGCACTAACTTAACACATTTCAACTAGGAAAACTCCAAGCCCATCTGATTTTAAGTTACTAAAAACTCTGAGGAGAGGGAATTAGAAGAAGAAAAAGAGAAAATACATAGAAAAGAACAAGTGTAGCTACCACTCCTAGTCCTGACAGTGTCCAGCTGATGGAAATTCCAAGAGATAAGGTCAAAAAATGTACTTGCCTCATGTCATGGGTTAAATATCCTTTGGCTTTCCTGGATCCTTCTCCCAGGTGGGACTTGTGCTGGTTTGAAAGCAAAACCAGTGAGAGACTCCAAGTCAGAAGTACAATTTAATAGAGCGAAAAGAAAAAAAAACAACAAAACAAGTAAAAAAACAAGATAAATGCAATAGTACAAAGGACCACTGACAGAGTCAGAATACGAACCCAACACCCTGTTAGTTAGGGTGGTAGTAGCAGTCCAGATGAAGTAGTCCTGTTGAAGCAGTGATCCTGTAGAAAAGGTCTGGTAGGCAGNGGGGGCTGCAGAGGCAGGTGTGGAGCACTGATGGCCACTGCCAGGCTGGGATACAGGCCTGGTGACTGGGATGTGCAGAATGGGGCATGGCCTTACCAGGGCCAGGCCTGACATGCCCTTTCCCCTGACACAAGCACCCTAAATGTCTTGAGCCAGCAATCCCTTCAATCTCTCACATGTTCCTCAGAAACCTGCTCTGGGTGGCCCAGTTTGAGCAAAGGAGTTGAACAAGATGACCTCTGGAGGTCCCTTCTAACCTGAAACATTCTGTGATTCTGTCTTAGTATATAAAGGTAACTTACTTTTAGTAGGCTCTTCATTAATATATGTAGAATCTTCAATGCAGCATGCCAAAGGGGAATGTTATTGTTTATAACATACCATTACTTGATGTTACTTTGTCTTAATTTTAAATAAAATGATACAAGATACAGACCAAAGAATTACAATGACCAATCAATTTATCAAAAACCATGTGACAAAAGGGTACCTGCCTGTATATCATAGAAGTGTTGAATGGAATCAAAGAATTTTTGTGAGCTTGTTAGTATGTCAAGGTCACATTGGTAGATTTTTTTTTTTTTTTCATAGACCTTTTCTACAGTTAAAAACAACTCACATGGAAATATATGTGAAAACTTTATGGAGAGAATAAATGGAATTTTCACCCTACACTGGTGCATCCATGAGACACTTTCAGCATGAGTATACAGGATTTTCCCTAATGAAAGCAGAATTAACTCCTTTCTTACTAAATATACTGTCTTGATACATGTGGACAGTAAAATCGTTCTATTCTACGAGGTACACCCAATGAAAAATTATGGACATATTATTGCTGTAATTCTGTATTTATGTTCAAAAGAAACCATATCAGATGTGAGCTGACATTATTATTAAAATCAAAGCAAGAACTAATAAGAAAACAGAGTAAGAAATACTTTTCAAAAGCACTCACAGATTCCTTAGCATAAATAAAAAAAAAAGGCATCTTCAAAAATACTGCTTAAAAAAAGTCCCAAAATATGTCCTCAGTTCATGAATATGAATATTCTTACTTATCTATGCATGATCTAAAGTTTTATCTAAATCATTATCTATTAGTTTGGGTATTGTCAGTTTTACTATTCTCTTACTGTAGGTATCTTAGCATTTTACTCAGTAGCAGAATAGTCTGAGGCCTAGATGACACATCTTTCTATGAAATGTGTTTTTCTTTATTCTCTTTAAATACAAACCTACATTACTTTGTTTAGATAAAAGTCACAAAATAAAATGGTCACATTAGTGTTTTAATTCAGAACTGGAGAGTGCTTTTGAGTAGGATTTCCATATCATCCCTTTTACTCAATTTTGGTGTTTGCTGTGGATTATCCTTGAATCCTGCAGACTTAATTCCCTTTCAAATGAAACCAAATTCAAGGAATTGTTCTAGAATGGAATTTAATGTACAGCAACTGCTAAAGAGCTTTCAGTCCATGGCATCACAGTGGAAATACTCAGGGTAAAGATGTCATAACACATATAATGTGATGCCTACACAGCCTGTTAAAGGTAGATGATACCTTTAATATTTGAAAGCAATTTGTTTTGTATATCGAGAGCAACACAAGATGCTTCATAAGAGTGAAATTGGATTCTGAGAAGAAAGTATTTAAACTTCTCTTCTTGATTTCTGCTGAAATAGAGCTACAATTTTCTGTAGTGAATTTAATTGATCATAATCAAGCAGAAAAAAAATGAAAATATTAAAAGGAACCCTGCTTATTCCAGCTCAGTGTAATGAATAAGGGCTTCTCACTGCAGTAAAAGGCCTTTATTTTGGCTATTCTACAGTACATGGAATCTCCACAGTATCTATGTAGGAGGAATGTAGTATCTATGTAGGAGGAACCATCTGGAGTATACGCTGTTCAGCTATTCTAACATTTATTATTGATGAAAATATACATGCAACATAATGAAGTTGAAATAAAAAAATACTGTTTGTCAGAATTTATGATAGCATAATAATATTATAGAAAAAAATCCCATTTTGAATAACTTATCATTGCAAAATGTTGGGAACAGGCAAGTTTATTGGACATAGGTGGCTCAAGTAATTAACTACTTTTTAAACTGTAACTTCAGTTTTATGAGGATTCATTACTGTTTTTGTGTTACATGTTTATGCAGGTCAAAAGAATTTCTTCATGTTTGACCAGACAAAGACCTGATGACGCCCAAAAGTACCAGTACCTTGAAGTTAAGGCTACTGTCTCTTTGTACTGTATCCTCAGAAAACATCAAACACTTGTGAAAACAATGAGCAACCTCAATTCAATTCTGAAATTGTACTACTTTCAGATACAGATATTGCAGTGAAAGTCACCACAGGAGCAGAAGACAACTTCTTCTCCTGGGTGATTATTTTATAATGGAGATCATAATTTCTATCACTTTTTCATTACATCTTAACTGTTCTGTCTTGCTTGGCTGCATCCAAACAATGAAAGTTGCAGCTGTTTTTTGCATAAAAGAGCCTCACTACAAAGAGGGCTGGTTGCATGCCAGAGTTCTATGTATTCCAGCCATTCAAAGACTGAATTCCAAGTCTTAAGGCTAATCTAAAAGTGCAGCTATGAAGTACATAATTAGTCAATAGGCAGACAACAATGACTTTTTTTTCTTCCACCCTCGCCCACCCCCAGTTATTATGCACATTAATAAGCAAGCTGTAGAAGACCTGGGAATAAAAAAAAAAAAAAAAAGGACATTCCTTTCTAAGTTTCTAGGCTTCTTGTTTTGAAGTATCTCATTGACATTGTATTTGATCTGAATTCACAACCAATTCACATTGACACCTGGATCACAGTGCCCTTAACAGTTTTTACCTCAAAACATGTTATTCATAGCAAATGAGGCAAAGAAGACAAAATGCACATAAGTCAAAGGAAAAAGAATGAGAGAAGACAAGCTGAAAAATTTTGAAAATTTGAAAGAGAGCTCTATGAGGGTTTTTTTTTTTTCTAATTCTGCTTACTTGCTCAATGTAAAAATGTATGCCTAAAAGACAGGGCATCACAGCTGCAAGATTCATGTGTTTGTTTATTAAGGACCACACTTATAATTTCCCTATTAAGTAGGTTGTTTGCAAACATATTAACAAACACAAAGAAGTTGTGAAAATCTGATTTTTGAATAAGACCAACATTTGCATAAATCTCTAATGGATTGACAAAGGTTCATTATGGAGTATTTAAATTGGAAACACAGTGAGTAGAAAAACATATTTTACTCCCAAAAATTGATATTAGCTGATTTTACTATGCCTTTACCTGTCATTTAAAAACTCCTATGTATAGGACAACCTTTTGTCTAGGTACAGTCATTCATATGTATGAATCTCTCCCTTATCCAGCAAATATTTCAGACTAATTTTCAGCACTCTTGAATTAGCTTCCTAAGATCATAACATGTTAGATGTTTGTTTGTTTGTTTGTTTGTGACTGATTTCAGGTGGAAAAGGATCCATCTTATGTCCTCAACTGAAACTAAACTACAATTTTAGATAGCAGTGTACAGATATTTCTATGTAACTAATGCTGACAATACTTTGAGCATTACACCTGCATGGGCAAATCAAGACCATCACCCCATTATACTCTAGGGGGTGATTTGTAGACTTTAGGGTGTTATACTCTAGGGTGGCTGATTTGTTGACTTTAGACTGTATATGGACTGAAGAACTCTTTGGTATCTAAAAGTGGATGAGATTAATTCCTGCCGTGGTAATTAATAGAATGGGACATATGGGTATATATTGTGTACATGTAGTTTGAATTAAAGCAGTAGGGAGCACTATGAATCAATAGGAATACAACTATTCCCTTTTTATTGTCAGGTGTACCATGAGACTAATGATCCATTCCCCAGGCTTTTGAAACTGAACTGTGAAAACAGGGTGGCTTCATATAAATAGAAAAGATTTCTAGGCATTCTAGACCTTTAAACCTGCCAGAACTTGATTTGAGAGAGAGCTCTGAGCCAAAGCTATATGATGAATATTGCAATATTTTAAATAAAACATTTGAATTTCGGTGTCTAGGATCATGTCTTGTCATGGTTTTTACTAGTAATGGCTGTAATGGCTGTAATCATTACATCATTTCCTTCAGCCAAAATGCACAAGCTCATCTGAAATGATCATAGTCACCTTCAAAACAGGTATGCAGCTTGCCACAGTTATTTTATCCTCCCACAAACCCTACAAGAATGCTGTGTTTTTGTCCACAGTGAACTAATTCTTAAATTGTTAAGTACTCAATGAATCTCCAACTTAAAAAATTGCTGACTTTCTTAAAATTAAATGAATATATATAAAATATATCACCACCAACAAGAAGTTCTTCATGTTATTGATCTGCATCATTACCTGTCTTTCTGGCTATCAAATACTAATGCCATTGTCAATCAAGAAATACAATATTATAATAAATACTAAAAACAACAGTAACTATGTTATAAAATTTTGTCAAATATTCTGTTTTGGATAAAACTTATAGTAATTATAATGAAGCAATATTTAATGTGAATAAATGTTTCTACTCCAGTCTGCTTTCCCCTTTCTTCTCCAGTTAAAATGTATTCATCCTACAGGTACTAAAAAACCCCCAAAACATAAAGAACTGCTGTGGGAACTCTAACATCATTGCTATTTCTGTTGCAATTTCATATTATTTTTTTAATTATAATTCCCAGGTAAGATTGCTTTTTATCTAAGTCAAGTTTCTGCAAGAAACAGATAATTGAATTATTTATCATCTCATTAGCATGCTTGTTGATATTAAATACTAAATGTGCAAGTTATTTTTGTTGCTTGATGGTGATTTTCACATCTTTTGATCATTTTTGTTCCCCTTTGCTTATTATCACAAGTTTATAAGGCCCCAATTATCTTTAACTCAATGCCTCAAAACCAGATCCTTTATTTCAGTATTTTTAGAACATGAAAAAGACAAGATACAAGAAAGCAAAACACATTAGCCTATATTTCCACATCTGTATGAGAAACAAAAAAACCCCAGGAACATCGCTTTGGAATCTCTGTTTTTGGTAAGCATCTATTATCACCAAATAAATACAAAGTTGTATTTTTTACTGTGTTGTAGGGTTGGTTTGTTTTTCGTTTAGTTGGTTTTGGTAGTGGTTGTTTGTTTTTTTTAATCTCTGAAAGAGAGCCTTTCCAGAAATTTTAATGTACTATATAAGTGTAATAAATAAATACATAAATACAGAAATTTTAATTGCGAAACTTAATTGATTCAAAATAATACATTTATTATTTAACTAAGTTTACTATTTAATTATTTATTTTTGTGATTTTTAATTATGTACAGCTATTTCCATTTCTTTCTCTATGGCTTTTCCCAAAATGCTGCATCTTGCCTGAAGCTATTCCAATCTTCAGTGTAAGATTTTGACGTTTTTAGGATGTGCTTATTAGACATTCAGGTGAGAGACTGCATTGCAACACATTCTGTCAATCTCAGAAGTATTTTATGAACACTGTTGTTATGCATCTTCTCTTTCCAGAATAAAAATTACTAAACTTGATAAGCCTACTAAAGACTTAAACTGCATCTGAAAATAAGAACTAAAAAAAATTTTATCGTTCACAGGGCAATAAACCAACATTTATATGTATAATATCCTTTATTAATGTAGGTATTCAATCTGTATTACTAATTATAAGGCTGAATTGCTAAGGATTGCCTTCCCACCTGAGTTAGTTTCCTTCCAGGTTTAAAGTGACATTAGATGATCTCTGACATTAGATGATCTCAGTGACATGGAAGCTGATCGAGCCTCCCCAGCAGTGTCTCTCACTAGATCATAAAATTCTTATCTGACAAAGTGGAAAAATGATGCAATCTAATGCTTAAGATGATATTTAGAAAGAGTGTATTTCAAAAATCAGCACTGTGAAATTACAATGCTAATCAAACACCATGTACAGAAGGTACTGGATAAGGCTGTACAAACTTCAACATTTAAGCAGGACAACAACAAATTTCTTTTTCTTCCACCCACCTCCTTGCTTCTAATTAAAGGATAAGCCAATATTTACCTTGTGTTCAGTATTTATGATCATTATGTTGGATTCAAACAAAACAAACTTGTAACTTCAACACTCATTCAGCAACAAATTCTGGCGCTTCCAAACAGTCATGAACTGCTGCATCTGTGCAATGGAACACCATTCCAAGAAAAGATGTTATGCCATACAGCAGAGGCAGGGAGAAGGCATTTCACTGGATTCACTTACAGTGTCTCCCAGTAATTAGCTTGAACCACACAATTCAGTAACATGGCTTTACTGCTTCTTGTAGCTGGTGCTGTATCTTCAAATTTTACGAAAGAATACATATAATATCATTCAAGTAAGCAAATTCATTTATTAAGCAATATTCTGAATAAGATTAGAAAATCGATATTGTGACTTAAGAATTTTAACATGTGCGTTGCCATTAAGGTCTAATAAAGATGTTTTGCATTTTCACTACATTTTATCATCATGAGTTCTTTCTCTGGCTGCATTGTATAGATCCCTCTAGTCCCTTTCTCATCCTGTTGCCAATCCATTCTCCTCAGAAAAAAACCAGTATTCAGCAGTTCTGCCCGTTGCATATGGAAACTGTTCATCTTTTCTATTTCATCTCAGTTGTCAGTTATGGCAAAGCTTAGACAAAGCCTCTAAACTTTTCAAAATATCTAAAAATCTGAACAAAGACAAGACTTTGACATACAATGAAGTAGTGCAGCATTAAATGTAAATCTACTGTTGAATGAATATTATTCAGAAACCACTCATTTGGCTAAGTTGATACACTTTATTTCACAGCTTTCACTTTCTCTCAAAAATAAAGGCTCTCAGATAGAAGGTAATTTATCACCATACATTTGTGTGATAATTGTACTTTCTGAAATAGTTTCTTCTTATTCTGTTCTTTAAAAAATAATATCTCTGTGGAAAAGAAAAAGAAAATAATTTTCTGAATGTGCTAAGTGTTAAAAGCTTTATCCTGCACCATCTGTGTATTAGAGTAACTTAGAATTTGTAGTATACAGTAATATATTTTGAAACTTTAAATGTTTTTTGAACAGCTGTTACAGTTGCAAATAGATGTCTAGTCTTTAATAGAATGAGCAAGGTTGGAAAAGACCTCAAGATCTTTGACCAAACACCATCATATCAACTAAACCATAATATTAAGTGTCAGGTGCAGTAATTTCTTA
>WAAE01000704.1:0-13427 GCA_013400495.1 Nicator chloris
ACTTTGTTCATTTATTTTGACAAGGCTAGTTTAAAGAATTTATGAAACTTCATAGTAACACTAATTAATTTAGCATTCAAGTAATGAAGACTTGTTAATGTGGGGTCTTCATTATAACATTCTGCCACTAAGCCTTTGATTAAAACATTAAAAGAGTTGAAGCTTCCATTTCATTTATTTTTTTTTATTTTGATAAGTTCATTTTGTTTGCAGATTAGTATGTTGAGAATTTCCTATTGTATCTTATTGCCCCTGGCTTTGTAACATAAGACGATTCAGGACCGTATCCTGCTTTACATGCAGTAAATGTTCTTGCAACTCCATTAAAGACTGGAAGATAGAATTAGATATCTAAATTCCTTTAAAAATCCATGGCTTCAACTCTGTTTTCAAGTGAATAAGCTATGCCTTTTTTCACTCTTCTCCTGGTACTTACACCCAGTGTCCCCATACCCTGCTGCCCCATATGCATTTACTTAGAAATGGATAGATAGGAGCTACACTAACGGCTAAATCAATAAACTTGAGCTTGTGATGTTTACCTGGAGTATGAGTATAGAGGGCTTCAGTCTGTTATGGCCAAATAGACTGAAATAATTTCTTCAGTAAATGCTAAGCCACACAGGAGTTACTCCATGAAAAATGTGACAATATATTGCTCATTTATTCTATCGAAATGTGACTAATAATCTTCCCTATATATTATATGCTCCTTTAAATAGATTTGGAAAAAAACACCTTTCCAAACAGGTAAGAAATAAGCTTTTAACCTTTTACTTTCAAAGAAATCCATTGTTTCTTTAGCCAGTCTTGGATAATTGTTCTCTACAGAAACATATTTAAAAACTAGCACATATTTGATCCTATCTAAATCATTGGGGATCTTCCCTGGGTTTGCATGACAACCCAAATACCTTTGCATTGAACAGTCAGTACTTCCATGGGAGCTAATGTGTTAACTGGGATAATGCCTGCTCACAAGCACATCTGTAATGATGACTGCAAGCTCCAAACAAGTGAAAGACCTGTAAAAGTAAATGATCCATACATGTTCTTGAAGGAAACCTGCTATCATTAAGATTGTCCTCTGCATGGATACATCAACAGCACAGTTACAGATTCTGTTGCAGATTACTTCATCTTCTAGGTTATGTGATAGAGAAAGACAGCATTTATCCTGGAGTGTAGGATAAAATGATTCCACAGAGGAAGCCATCATCCATCTGGATTCCTAAGGGGGAAAATAAACAAATAAATGGATTCTCTGTATTCTTGTAATCCGCTGTCTTAATAGCTCTGGTTATGTACATACAGAGATGATATTAACAAGCTATTTCTGTACATATAAGTGAGACTAGTCTATGCTCACTAAACAATATACACTGCACATGACTGGTATATTTTCAACATGCGATTGATTAATTTTCAGTGGGAAAAATATTCTGAAATCCAAGAAGTTTTAATTACTGAAAAGAACTTAAAAGTTTTATAGGACTTGGACATTTTTTTTTATTTTAATCCTGGGAAAAGATATTAGGACTTCGCATATGTAATTGTAATTTCAAAATCTGTAGATTTTTTTTTCCATTAAATTTTTCCTACTTTTTTTTCTTATTTAACTAATGTATTTTCTATAGGAATACATTGCAGGTCCAGACAGTCACAATTTAGAGGGTAAAGCACTGTTTTTATTTTTTGAAACATTACAAATCTTTTTATTATGTATCTTTTATATTACATATCTTTTGGTTCTGTTTTTGTTTTTAAAGATCGGTTGGCATTTTTGATATTTACGAAATTTTTGATAGCTGCTGTTAAATGTCTCAATATCTTATTATGACCATAAACTGATACAGGCAGGCAAAATTAGGACTAACTGCCATAAAATGCAGTTTCAGACATATCGCCAAAGAAAAGGCTTTCCCATCTTAATACAGGGCCTTGAATTCTAAATACACTACAACATCCTCTTTCATTAAGCAAGGTCTGATTCTGCAAGTGGTGGAAGAATTAACAGAGAAATTCTGTTGTAAGCATTCTCCTTGAGTTCATCAGGACTGGAATAATTGAAAAGTCAAATTTCCAGTCTAAGTTACATGAGCTGCCCCAAATGGCAGTGAAGGGGACACAGATGTGTGAGTGTTCATCACGCTCTACTGTGTCCAGTAGGTCATCTGAATACTCTGTTGAGATATTTTCAGTCACCAGTGACTGTTGAGGAAGTCCACAAAACAATGTGTCTGCAATGTCTGCATTCAAAAAAGGCAGTCACTAGATTTTTTTGTTGATAATACTATGGAAACAGACATATTTTGTGAGGGTTTGAGGTGTCAGCTTTGCTCTTTACCCTGAATCTCCAGAGAGAGAGATGCATCATGCACAGACCCTTGTAGCATCTACAGATATCTTCACTATCTTGCTAATTTTACATTGTCAGTCATTGCATCAATGAAACTCACCAATGAAATAGAATTACCAGTTGGATCTGAATTACTGTGGGTTTTTCTCTAGCTGTGGGAATGAGAGAAGTTCTTTCAGGAAGAAGCATTTCCTGCAACTGTAAGACACCAAGACCTTTCTTTTGCTTTCTCTTGTATATAGGTATACATAGTGAGCAAACAAGATTGTCTTAAGATCTGAGACTAAGAGGAAAAAATATCCAAACAACTGTACATTTTGCACTTCACAGCACAGTACCCTAAACAGAACTGGACTAGAAACAGTTCTTCTTTGAAAATTAGGGAGATTTCAAAAATTTCTGCATGATTTTGAGGAAAGGAGAGAGAGGATGTTCTATGAAAGCAGGTTGCAAAAATACAGTCTGCTGCAATTACTGCAGAGCACTTGCCCTAAATGAAGATGAAGATTTGTTTCCCCTTTTGTGAATTAGTGTCTTAACTGTCCCAATACCTCTCATTTTCATTATTTGAGTTTACACAGACTCCTGTCCGGAGGCTCCTAACTGATTTCTGGTGACAGAGATTTCACGTAGCATCTCCTCAGCTTCCTGATCTCAGTGGCTCACGTGCTGTAACAGACTCACAGCCAGGGCCACAATAAAAGATGTCTCAACCTCCTTGCTACCATCACGTGTTATCACAGCAAATGTGTATGCAAATGTCAAGGAGTTTTCATTTATGAAGCTTCTAGTTCATTTTCAAACATGGTATTTAACACTGACAAGTTTTATGACACATGGTGTTGCAAAGAGGTGGACTCACCTATTTATGTACTAAAATATCTTTCCTCCTATGTCACATGTAAATGAGGAGGGACAAGTCTGGCAAAACTGGCCCTATAGATTTATGTAGCCAGTGACCAAGTGGTTGCTGCTGGTCTATTCCCTGCTGAAAGGAAGCATGCCTCCTGAGAAGCAAACCCAGTCTCAATTCCAGCTCTAATTTTTAGCTTGAAAACCAGTCCATTTACAGCTCTCCAAGGACCATGACATAAGCATTAACCCAGAAGCATGGTACATTTAATAGTGAATTTTTACTTCTGGGTCAGAGGACACTCTACATGGTTAGGTTTGGTCTAATGTGGAATATCTGAGTGCAGCCAATGTCTTTTAACACTCACTAAACTTTCTCTTTGTTGTGGAAATCCACTTGTAGAAAGACAATAATTTTAAGAAAGAAGTGTTTACTTTCCCCTTCATCAGTATGTAGGTATAACTGCTAATTGCAAAAAAGCTATGAGCCTGGATGGTAGAAAATAATATATAAATTTATTTGATAACTTGAAAAAACACCCTAAACTTTTAAAATATAATCAATTCCATTTCTTTTATTTTAACATTTAAGATGTACTTTTTTCTTTTCTGGAAAGAACACAATTTGAGGTCACTTGATGGAAGGGTCTGTTGCCTCTTTCAGCTTTTATAAAAACACTTTTCATGAAGGCTGACATTTAAATCTCTAAAACTAAAATCACAAAAGGTTTTTTCATGTAACGTGTTATCTCAGAAGAGGTTCTCTTGTAATACAATGCAATAAGCATTTATAAAGAAGCCATTATGATCATCTATTTTGTGAATATGAACCCTCCGCTACAATGACAATTTTTATACATTACTAAAAGGAATAGCCAAAAAAAAAGCAATTTTCCTTTAGGATTCAAAATTATTATGCAAAATTTATTACAGAAATACTTTTAAAATAATTTTAGGGAAAGCTTTGTCTCCTTTCCTTATCCCTAGATGACCACTGCAAGAGCTTTACATGTGAGAAAACAGTGGGAGGTTCATGTGAATAAAGGAAGACCAAAACTTTTTGATCTGACCAGAGAGAAATTCTCCCAAAACCATGGTAAGGAAAATACTGGAAAATGCAGCTGCTGCAGCCAGTATCCTTGGCCCCTATAAATAAACACTGACGTGAAATCTTCTCTTTTTCCTTTCCTGACTAGAAGTAAAAACAGCCCTGCAAGAAGGATTATGAATTTGTGAATTCCTTCCATATATCCAAGGAAATATGAAGCTGTGTAGAAAGGAGGGGGGACAAGAGAGAGGAAGAACAAACAGAGAAAGACCCAAAAGGCCCTGGAAATCTCTGCGATCTCAGACATATGATGAATTCCAGTCAAATAATGGAATTTTGCAGATATTTCACCTACATCCACTTGTTGGGAGCTGAACAACACAACAGAATGATATGGTCTGCATTTATCATATCACATCAGTTCATGAACCATGCAGGAAACATACTCAGAACTTAGTTTCAGGTTTCCTGCTGGGTGCTCTGGAGCAGGGCCCTCACATGCTATGCATCAAGGATCAGAAAGCACTTTGAGGAGATCTCTGTTTCTCAGATATGACAGTCTTGTTTTCCTGAGGATATGAGACGTGCAGGCTGGAAATAGATGTGGGTAAGAGGACACAATAACTTTTCATTTCACTTGAAACAAACCAACAGCATTTATCTGGCACATATATACATATATATGCTGAAAAATCACCATGGGCCTTATTGCTGAAAAAACATATTTTGTTTTAGAGACTACCTTCATTTTTGGTGGTACACTTCATTTGCCTTGCAGGGTACTGCAGAAAGTGATCTTGATGTAAACACAAAAAATGCAAATTCATTTTTAGATGCATATATTTACGAAGCAAATGCGGGATGTTTAACATCTTCCCCTTTGGCTTTATTTATAAGCATTCATTCTCTCTCCACAGGTGAATGAAAACCAACAAGCTCACACAACCTGTTTACAAATATGTCCTGTTTTTATCTATGATTACTTCACAGCACTCCCATGCTTCTCTGATGTGCTGGGCTTCAGTCACAGTCCTGATATAAGCAACACATTACTTTCCCAACCAAAGAAAATGTAATTTCAGCAAGCTTGTCAACAGTAGGGCCCAGCAGGTAGGCAAAGCATGGAATCCAAAAGAGGCTCAGATTTCCTGGTATTTCTTTGCTAGCAGAGATTAGAAGATAAAACCTCTCATTTGAAAGAAATTAAGCAAGTCTTATCTGTGCAATTTATCCTCAAAAGTTTATGGTGAGAGAGAGGTTATTCATTCAACATAAAAGCAGTGCAAGTAGTAAATCTGTGTGGAAGTGACATGCTCCATAGTACTGTAGACATGGTGCAGCTCCTTGACCTGAAAGTCAGCCTTAGGCTTATTGTACAAAACTGATTTTAAATTCTGACAGCCATAATCCTGTAAAAGACTGCTCTCATTTCCTTTCTCACCTGCCTCTTCTCCCTGTCTACTTGTTTCATTCACTGGATGGGGTGATGCTGCTTGTTTTTTCTGCTTCTTGATGGGATCAAATTATCAATCTACCTGCCATCCACTTGATAAAAAAAGACAATGAACACTAGACAGAAGTCACCACATATCAACTCATTATTCCCTCCAGAAATAGAATTAACCTAGCTTTTTTTTTCCTCAGAAATAATTTGCCTTGTCAACATAAAAAAACCCCAGTAATTAGAGATCCCTTCACTTACCAGAAACATTGATTTCATATTCTGGAAATCTACAGTTACAGGCTTCATTAAAAAAAAAACAAAACAAAACTTCATGAGATGGTTCACTTGCTTCTCAAGTACTAAGAATTTCTTATTGATGTTATCTGAGGTTTTTTTTTACTGTGACCCTGTGTGTCTGAAATCTTCAAATCATCATTCACTTAACATCTTAAAGTTGTGTTACCATAAGAAGTATAAAAGAATGTAATAGTCTCTGTTGAATCAGAAAGGCAATTAATGCATTTTGCATTGTGAGACAATTAATGACATCATAAGCAAGAAAAAACAAGGCTGTCATACTGTCTCCTCTTCACTGCTTCTAACTTTGTTTAATATAAACTGTTTAAAGTGAATTATGTCACTCTGGGGTTTTTACAAGGCCTAAATATTATTAGAGGGTTTGGGTTTTTTTTCCTACTATAAAGTCATGTAAGAGGTGAGCTTATAGCAAAGAAGCTTTTGGAAAGCATGTTACCACACCAGCCAGATGCAACAGACTTCTGAATTCTTCTTTCCTGGGTGCAGATGCCCAGCTGGGTGCACTTGGGGAACTTGGGGGTCCCTCCATCCCACTCTCATGCAGGTGGGCTGTGGCTGTTGCTGTTTGCAGGTTCAGTCAGCAGCAGTGATGACACTGTAGCCCACAGACATACACACTGAGGCAGTGCAACCAGGTAAACAGAAAAACACTTCCCTTAGCAACATCCATGTTGCTCCTCTTCCAAATCCGCTTCCAAAACTCAGACAAGTACCCTGTTCCACAACATCCCAGATCCTGACCTCCTTCAGCAGCAAACCTTCCAGGTTTGGCTCATAGTCGTGTACCTCTGTCCCCTGCAGCATGGAGTCACCTCTTATGTGAGTTATCATTTCTTCCTGGTAGTCTTGAAAAGTTTAGAGGTAAATGAAGCAGGTTATTTGCTTGTTGGTACACTAGCCTTCTTCCCTTTACCTTCAAGAGTGGTAAACCTATCTCACAGATGTAAGCCCTTGGGTGGGGCAAGAGCCATACTCTTAGAATTGTCAGAGCCAAACTTCCCTGTCTCTAGAGGTTTCCCTTACCTTGATAGTGGGCTTGGACACTGCTTGTGTCTCTGTTGCAGATAAGAACTTCAGCACTTCAAGCTGCAGAGTCTCAGAGCTAGTCCTATCTCCCCTTCACCTTTGCAAATGCTGCTCTGCCTGCTCTCTTCCTCCCTTAACTCTGGCAGCACAGCTGCTCCAGGACAGTTAACCTCCCTCAAGTTTGTCAGAGGGTTCCCAGGGGTTTCCCAAGGACCTTGGAGCTTGTCTCCAGAAGCAGAATCCAGGTACTCAACTACAGCATCTGCCAGCTGCCTCTGTTAGCTTTATTCTCACACATTCACCCACAATCAGACATCCTAATCAGTATCAGGATGGTCTCTACCTAATATACCTGCATGAACCCTGAGCCACTTTCCTGGCCCCTGGTTCAGTTCATGAGTCTTTCCTGGTGCATGTCTCCTGCTACTTGCCACCTAGTCAAGCTTAAAATGTGCTAGCAAATTACACATGCACGCTCATGGATGGGGAAAGGATTGTACTTATGTGGGAAAAATGAATGCACACAGGCATTCCATTGCTGGCACTTTGACTTCTCACACATACATACATACATACATACATTCTTGCCTCGTCAGCTCCTGACTCATGTGTCTGTTAGTTCTTATACTTCAGCCCCCTCCTCTCCATTTTTCTGTGCTTTTTTTCTTGCCAGTCTGCTCTGATCTTTCCCTTTCTCCACTGTTGGCCTGTTGTCTGAACACCCCATACAATTATTACAAATTATCCTACTTTAGCATCTGGTAATAGTAAGGTTAGTCTTGGTTTTTCCTTCTTATCGGTTACAAGTTCTGATTGACCCTCTTCAGTGCTGTCTCTGAGCACTTAATGAACTGATGGCTGAAGGATTCCCATCTTTATTGTAGTCTTCATTTATTTCTTTTGTATTGAAGGGTCCTTAAGTAGATGATTTAGTGACTGACATGTTCTCTGACTCCACATACCTTTACAGTTTTATGTACCTCTCTGTTCTAGAGGAGGCCTGAGACATCTAGGATGGGCAAGACAATGCTGCTAATTTGAGGAATGCTGCTAACTGTGGGCATGCAAATTTACCTTTAATGTGGCCAAGCCCTAAGCAGTTGGCTGTGTGCAGCAGAGGTCAGACAGGGAGCCTTCTGCCTGCTCCATGAGGGCTGTGCTCTCTGAGCTGCTGCAGATGTTGCATCTCCTCAGGACCCAAATACGATCTCTCTGCTAATGGGTTGGTCTCCCCTGAAAACCCATGTCTCAGCAGCAACCATGAGCATGGACACTGTCTCTGTGATTTCACTGCTCCCTCTTTTGAAGTCTAGCAAGAACGAAACGTGTGGCAGGGGAGAAGAATTCAAGTAGAGGCAGAGGAAGGAAAGAAGGAGCAGGTGGCCAAAGTAGGGCCCAGGAAGGGAGGAGCATGATCTAGAAACAGAGCCCAGTGAAAGGAGACAGTCAAACACAGAGATAAAACAAACTACGGCTTGCAGGTAACACGGAGAAAAAAAGAACATGTCAGTGGTGGGAGAGAGAGATGGGGGGCAAGGCTGTGGCAGAAATCAGGAAAGGAGTAGAAGAAAGGGTGAAGCTGAATTACAAGTTGAGGAAAAAAAAAGAGAAAAGTTTAGAATCATAACAAGGTAAACTAGGACTTTGAGCAGAGAGGGACTGGATAGGAGATTAAAAGAATAAAGTCAGGAAAGACCAAAAGCATTAGGATTTATTCCCCACTTCAGTCATGACTTATATCACTTATTTCTCAGTCTCAACCATACTGTATATGAAACAGCTGTATGATTCAGTACACTGGTGAAATCTCATTCTATTCTCTTAGTTGGTCCACATGCAATGTGACAACCTTGCAGTTATTAGTCAACATGAGTCATATACATAACTTTCTTAATAATCTTTCATTTTAGCAAAAGAAATACGGCACAAGTCCCAGCTAGAAATTTTGCTTTTGGATATTTTGGATATATTTAGTATTTTCTTGTTTTTAAATAAGCGTCTGGCAGATCTGGGCTTACTTGCAGTAGCTATCTTTTTGTTTGTTTAGTTTGGTTTTCGCTCTTACAATTACTTCCCCTGATGCCTTACTGACCTTTTGAATTCTCTCTATCTCAGCAGCTTTGTTTCAGGAAGACAATCCTCGCAGACAAATCCTCCTCCCCCTTTCTCCTCCTAACCAGGTGCTGGGTAAATAGATCCATATTATCAGCAGCAATGCACAGCAATTCACTTTTACTAGGAGCTACCTATTAAGTATCATTTTTTCCTCAAGACTTTCCAAGATGCCACAAAAAAATACTTGAACTAAATGTCAAGCTGCCATCTAACTTTCCAGAATGGACGAGGGAAGACTTCAAGGACATTGCAATGACTATTACCTAATTATATTTCATATGCCATGTTACATAATGGCTGAGTTCTCTAAGTGTATTGGTATTTATCAAGAAGGGAGTATAAATTTAGATATAACTATACTTACATATTTTCCTCTCACAATTTTTTTTTCTTCCTGTTAGCTTAAGCCTGGTTGAGATAAGGGTTCTTTTGAAATACAACTGTATTTGTAAATGGCATCATTATTGCTATTTTTAGACAACATAATTGATGCAGAAAATAAAATCCTGAAGCACTTACATAACAGAAGATGTATGCATGGAGGTAACATAGTCCTCTGTTTCTCTAGTATTTTAGCTGCATTTTACTGATTTAGGGGTATGGCCAGGAATAATTGATTGTTTCATTATCGGTGAGATGGTAAATTCTTTAAAATAAAAATGTCTTTTGAGGTATCTCAATGAAAGGCACAGTCCTGAAGACACACCCCGAAGTGTCATTTCATTTATTAAGGAGAAATAAAAGGCAAGAGCTGTTAAAATAAAATCCCATCCTGTTAACATTGTTAACTGTATCAAATTCATAGGCTTTACTAAAAGATTCATATTCAAACCTGGAGTTTTTTCTGTATTACTCAACATGATTCTCATTTTGTAAAGTGAGAACTGTTCATTCTTATCCTCAAAATATACTCTCCCTTTGCATAATATAAGATTTAGTCCACTACACTGTCTCAAATAGAGCACAGAGATTTCACCACTAGTCAATTGAGAGAAATAAGTACTAAAGTTGGATTAATCCTACCTATTTTAGGAAGGAGTAAAGATTCTTCTCTCTTTCTACTTACAACAGAGAGCACCTAAATAATTCACTCTGATTAGAGAACTGACTTTGAGATGGCTAAAGTTAGATGAGATAAATCCAAACTTTAAACCTCCTGCATCTGTTGTTTCGAATGAATCTCTTGCTAAGTTACAAGCTAAGGACTAAACTAAATTAAAGTACTGTTTAAGCTACCATTACATTACATAGTACAAGTTGACTTTTCAGCCATATCCTTTCACAGGAAAACTTTATTTTTCCATTAAATTCTGCTCTTTCATTATCTTCTTTGTATAATGAGGAGAAGGATACAGAGACAATGTGACCTGAAACACTATTACATTTTCCATTCTGTGGTATTTCACCTTAACGCATTACAAAACACAAACCAGAATTTTATTTTCTAGATTTTTGCATAACACTATACAGATTTAGACCTTAGAATTTTATAGTAGTAAATGCCAGGGGTTTTGGGGGATTTTGACATTTTTTATTTTCTATAAGATTGCAATGTGTTATTAAAACCCAGTTCCACAATTTTATTTAAGTCTAATATCTCAATTACTGTATGAAGTATTTTAATACACAATTAGAATACTATTAATAAATTTTAAAAATCATTACTTATCTATTGTTTTCACAGAAATTCATCCTTTTATTGCTGCTAGATATTTACATTTAAATGTGAGGTTATGGCTTAGCTTTTTGCACTGTTTCACATTAATATATTTTTGCAAATACATTCCTCTAAGATATGTAAAACCACTGAAAACCACAGTCCTCTCAAGTTACCACTTGTTCCCTGTCAAAATGGAAAGAGGTTGATATTTCATCCTGAGCAGTTTCACTCCAGTGTTTAATCAACAACTTAGTTGATGGATGACAGCCTAAAACTGAGAGAATCTAGAATGATGTTGAAGGTCAGGATTCAAGATTTCAGAATTACCTTGGCAAATGGGAGAAACAGTGAAAAAAAAACTAAAACAGGGCAAATACAAACTCAAGACTTATACAGGACCAAGAACATAACATTTTTCTGGAAAAAGGATTTGGGAATTACTTTTGACCACAAGCTTAAGATGAAATAAGTACCTGTTAGGAGATGAGCTGAAAGCTTTATCAATAAAGATAGAAGGAGAAGTTCACAAAGGAACATCAAAATAAAGACAAATATAGAAAGTGTACTACAAAGGGAAGCAGGAAGAGGTGACCAAGAAGGAATAGACTGTCTGGGACTGTAGGAATGTGATTAGGAAAGCCAAAACCCACCTTGAATCTGATTACTGCTTTGAATAGCAACAAGATACCCACAGATGGAGCAGCAGAAACTGGAGAATACGTAGGCTGCTGAAGCAGATAGACAGCCTGACGAAAAATCATGTGGAAACATCCTAGCTGGTCCATATCTTCTTCTGTCTGGTCTTTACCGGTAAAATTTGCTCTCTTCATTCCCATGTCCCTCTGACTAGTGGGAAGGTCTGGACGAAGAAGGATTTGCCTTGCCTGGAGGAGTATTCTATGACAGAGCACTTAAAAATACTGGACTTACACAATTCCATAGGCCCCAATGAGACGTATACACAAAGCCTAAGGGACACGGCTGCTATTACTGCAGGATCACCTCTAATCACCTTTTCAATATCTTTTGCATAAATACCAGATTGTGGGAGGAAAGATGTCAGAGACAAGTTCTTAGTGACAGGACAAGAATGAAAAAAACCAGAAGTGTGGGATATTCAACTTAGACTTAAGGAAATATTTTTTACCATGAGGGTGGCTAAACACTAAAACCTCTCTCCTCCCAGAGAAGCTATGGTCTCCCCACCCTCAAAAATATTCACAAACTGGATATGGTTCTTAGCAATCTGCTCTAGCTCACCCCATCCATCTCAACCACCCTGTGATTCTGTGACTGTAAATAAATTCAAATGCTGCATTACAAATTGAGTGGGTTCTGTTACATTTTGCCTCACACTATGCACTGACCTGCTTCCTCTGAGCTAAAAAATTCTGCATTTTTTCACAGACATATCAGGTTTTTACTTATTAATATTAATTTCATATTATTTAGACAGCTGCATGATTTTATTGTTGTTACCTAATTTGGGGGAAAGTTTATAAACTGATTTAAACTGTTACTTTGGTTTTAGTCCTGAAACTTTTCTACATTTTGGATTTCTAATTGCTTGAAGAATTTAAGAGACCACGACAAATCAATGGAAAAATTATAACATGGCCTTTTTCTTACCAATGTAAATTTTTGGTTTCGATTTTTTAAATTTTAATTTAATCTAGTGTCTTTTATTATCCACTGCAAAGATATGTTACACTCCCTATGTACAAGTACAGAAGCATTGTAAGTACCAAAGCAGATGGAGCTATGTTATTGTAAAGGGCAAAAGGCAGAACTAGGAACATTAGACTAAGGAAATCTGTGCTCACTTGGTTCAGATGTTAGCTGCACTGTTATATTTCATTTGACTCTGCAGAACTTTGACACCTAACAAGGAAATAGTATTGTTTTCAGATGTTGCTCAAAAGATATTGTGGCATTATCCTGAAGAGTCTTATCTTTTCTTTTATGAGTGGACATCCATTTCCTAAAGATCTGTAATTAAAATTTGAAGAGTGCTTTGGGTCAATATGGTCTCATTGATCCTCTTTTGTTTGTTTAGAATAAAAAGTGGCCATGAAAACACTGTTGTTGTTATCTCCCATAGCTTTTACAGGACAAAATGTTGTTTTTATTTTTTTTAATGAAGGAAAAAAAAATCCTGAACACTTAATTCATACCATATTCTCACTTAGCTGATCACTAATATTGATAATGTCAGAGAAGTTTAGTCTTAAGACACAGTATACTGATCCTTTTATAAAAGATTTTAAAACTACCAGTGTAACATCTTGCAACACTTAGTCAAGACTTTTGGTGATTTCTCTTTGAGTCTAAAATATTGAAGTGGTGAGTAATCGGAAGTACATCAGGGCAAAGGCTTCTCCAGCAACAAAGGGCACATCCCAGAGTATGGCTCATACATCACAGGACACTTTGGCAGTATGTTCTGACACCGTCTCCTCTCACCTAGGACAACCCTCGTGGTTTGTTTCCGTATGGCACAGATAATGACGGTGGTCAATTAAAGAAATTCACACAACAGTGTTGCTATGTTACATTTTTATTTTTTTCAGCCATAACAGAGCATTGTTGATCTCAGTCAGGTCAG
>WAAE01000706.1:0-13684 GCA_013400495.1 Nicator chloris
TATATATTTTTTTTTTTTTAATCCTATACAAGGCTTCTGACATTTTGGGATTAACAGATAATTCTAGCAAATTATGCTGTAGAAGGTAGCATCCTCCTACTCTGCCACAGATTACCAGTGTTACAAGAGAGTGGGCAAAACTCTCAACCACAGAGTATTTGAGGTAAGAATACATTTTCTCCTGCAAACATTGCTGGGAGGCAGAAAGCTCTTGGGACAGAATGGAAACGTGGAGTTAAAAACTTAAACGGCAATAGCAAGGTTTGACAGCACTTGTAAAAGTAGTACATAAACACATTGGTTCAAGAGGCATTTTGCAATAAGGCAAAAGTATTATGAGTGCTGAATGTAAGTGAATATAAAGCATTAACCTAACAAAGGGCTGGTTCCTGCGAGTGAAGAAGAATGCGACACCTTCAGATGACATCCCATCTAGCCACACCAGAGAGGCAACAGAAGGGCTGACCCCTGCTTGAACTCGCCCGACCAGGTTGGCAAAGACGAAAGGCACTGAGAAAAGGAGAAGCAAAGGATTTTCAACTGGTTTGAAAAGCAAATCCTTCTCTGGACAACAAAAACTGTTAAGAAATTCCTTGAGAAATTGAACTCAGATAAAAATCACTCATCACTCCTACAGTTTATAAGAAACCCCAACAAATTCCTAAATTCCGCAGCAGGGTGTGGACAGATCCAAGTTAAATCACAAATGTAGATATTTTCGTTGTGCAAATGACCCATTGACAGCGTATTTTGTTCCCGCCGTTAAACAATTGTTTGAGACACTTATCTGGTCACCATTTTCTCCACCAGCCATGAACCCCAAAAGCAGCAGGAGAATTTTAAATTGATCCAGCAAGTGACTGTAGGAATTACAAGTGGAATTGCACTGTCTGTCAGGATCAGTGACAACCCAGACCTTATCCCACTGAGGTATGATCAAAATAGAAACAAAGATAAGAGTAGTCCCATAGCCAGAAATGCAATGCAATAGGTACTGTTTAGATAATACTTCTGTTTATAAAGGACCACATCTAATAATATTTCAGGTCCTATTCATATATTAGCACAGCCTAATTGAGGCTTGCTTATTTACCTTATCCAATTTCATCAAGAAAAAATGACATGTCAGAACAGCCTACACTCCCCACAGCAAAATTCTTCAGTGCCCCTCATCTTTTGTCATCTTAGTAAGACATTTTCTCAAACAAGTCTGCTTTAGCCTGAGGATTATGGCTGATGATGTTCTTCATGCTGAAATTATCATCATTTCATGTACTTTGGTCAATACACAAAGTATCACATAATTCTATTGTGCACTTGGAATGCAAGCCTTTGAAAAGCACCTACAAAGTGTAAAATGATTCCTGTGTTCTCAAGCAAGTTAATCACTCCAGCAATGGTAGATAAGACAACAAGTGGTTAAGGAGTCCAGTTTTATTAAGAATGAACATTCTAGTCTGACTTCTTTCATGTTCTTGACAGGCAACCTAAACCCCAAAAGCTTTGTAGTAAATTCCATGGTTACAGGCCTTCCATAGTGGTTCCTGGGATACTGTGGGAAGAAAAAACCCACAAAACAAAAAAAAACTAGAACTCATAACAGTGGAATTAAGATTTTGGATTCAGCAATAAATGTGACCAAATCCCAAGCAGTATTGTCCCTATGAACCAATAAGAGATCCTGCTCTCATCTCCCTTAGAATCTCTATTTAGCAGCCCTGTCCTTTAGATTGGTTATATTGGTAAAAGAGATTTGAAAGCAGCCACTCCCTTGCAACATATTTGTTTCTGACTAAATCATACTGTCCCTTGCCTGCTGTAGTAGATCACACTCATTTATGACACCAAGGAAGATGTGTCTAAGTTGAGTATTAGATACAACTGATTCTCATGTCATACAATTAAAGTATGGCTCCATTCCCAGAGCAATTCCTCTATGGGGAAGAGGAATCTCTCCAAGAAGGATCATTTGCCTTTGCTTTAGAGTATTTCTGATAGCAACACTCTGAGACAGGACAGAGAAACAAGGACAAAGTCAGAGGTTAAAAGTTAAACACCCTCCAAAGGCTTGGTGCTGCAAATGGCCAGGCCAGACAGAAAAAAAGGCTCCTCACCAGACTACAGAAAAACAAGAACAGCCTGTTGGAAATGCTTTTTTCTCTGCTCCTGTCCAAGGCCAATCTGATTCCCAGAATTCTCTGTACCCAGCAGAGAACCTCAAAACCTTCTTTTCTTGGGAAGTGTCTGGTTGACTCTAACATTTTTATACCTATGTTGTCATAGCCATAAATATTTATACACCTAAATACATTTGGAAACACACAGATGCTTATAAGGGCTATATAGTCATGCTTTATATTAAGAGGCAGCTCTGTGATACAGCTGATCTTTTGCATGCAAATTCCTGGTTGCCACTGGGCATTTGGTGGGGATGGATCTCTGGAAGTTGCATCTCCTTCCTGCAGGAGGCAAAGCAGCTCCAGCCAGAATGACCTGATGGCTCACTAATTCCCCTGGGTCTACAAAATCCATTTTACAGGAGAAAAAGACATCTTTAAATGAGGAAGAAAACTCTTTAGCTCTTTTTTGGTGACATTTAGCCTAGGAGGAAAATGAGGCAGTATCCATAACAGAGCTATAAAAATCTACGTAGTTAACACATGGAGGGTAGATTGCAGTAATTTTTCAGTCCCATCATTATTTTTTCTCCATCTAGTGAGAGTTTCATGTAAAACGCAGCAGCAATCAAAAGACAAGGACATGGATATTCTCCTTTTCTGTTTGAATTTCCCTCTTCCTGGGACAGGACACAAAGTCCTGCACTTGATCTAGGGTCATTTCATGGAAAGCAAACAAAAGGAAATGAAATCCTTTGAGAATGAAGAGAGCACTGAACCTGTCTTCTGCTATATAAAAGACAGATGACCGTAGTGTAATTTTTCTATGACTTTGTTTTGTGAAGAAACCAGTCATAGAGACAGACATTTATTATGCCCTGAGTAGGTCTGTTGGGTAGGAGCTGTTGACAGCCTTCAGCACTGATAAGTTTGCTTTCTGAAGAATCCCCAAGGCCCAGATTCCTCACCTGCTCAGGCTGAGCAAAGAGCCCAGTGGTACTGAGGAAACTCCTCAGTGTTATGAGAAAAGAGAGTAAAAAGGTGTGGTACAGGTCAGCAACAAGGCATAAAAAGTCCTATTGCACTTGTGCCATTCATTGTAACAGTATTAATTTACAATTAAAAGTGTGAGTAACTTTAAATTAATAGCAGCTCATTGTAGATATTGTCTCTAGCACTATGCTGATGGCTATGCAGCTTTTATAAAATAAAGACTAAAATCTAGCCTATGGATACTGTGAGCTTAGGCCTGGACCTCAGCCATATTACTAAAGTCCCACCTGTATATTTTTCCAGGAAATTAAAAGAAATAAACAGAGACTCAACTATAAATCAAAGCTTGCCCTTGGCAGTGAACGTATGGGACAAGTTTTCAGTTCAAATTCTTAAAATTTAAAAAACTCCTCATCTCTAAAAGTTTTATCAGTAGTTAACTGCTCTGTAAATAAATCTCTGGTGGTTAATACCTGGATCATATATTTTTGAAGTCACTTAGGGCTGAAGACACTGCTGATTGTAGATGTCCCTGGCTCACCCTATATAAAAAAAAAAAACAACCAAGGGTTCTGGCAGGTCTTTTGTAGCAACTTACAGTGGTCATTACAGTATAAAAGTGAGCAACTGACTAAACACAGAAGCCACTTGCTGACAGATGATAGGAATAATTTTTCAAGCAAATCCTTGTATAGTGAGCCTTGGAATATCAACTGTCGAGCCTGATTTCGTTGACTGACAGTTTTTAGTATTTAAGTAGGTAAAGAGCTGTGAAAATTCTTCACTTCATAAGCATTTTGAAAGTGGTTTCTGACATATAAACTTTTGGCAGCAATTTTCAAGGGGGTCATCTAAAATGACTGATATAGTAGTTAGTGTGATGCAGGCATAGCACATTTAACAGTCACTGAGCTTCCAATATGACACAGTGTGATACTAATTGCAGCACTGCCAGCAAGGCATAAAGGAGTTGCTCAGAGGGCTTGACATATTCTTGATGACTTTGGAAAAAGAAAGAGGCTTCAACTGGTAAAATCAGGACATGGTACAATACCTCCACTTCATTTTACACACGAGAAAATGCCATTTAATAGCATGACCAAGACTATTAAAAAAGAAAAATAAGATAAATCCCAACTTATTTTAGCTTTTTTAGATCCCACGTCACATTTATTCTGTTCTCAAATGTCACAAAATTATTACAGCATATTGTAGTTTAGGTTTTCTGACACATTATGAAATATGGAAGCTGGAACAGCAAGATTTGGATTCTGGGACCAACTCCCATGCCAAAAACTCAGTGGTGTGAAGAATTGCTTCTGTTGTATGTTGTTTTATTATAGCAATGTACATGATTTATACTAGGAGAGACCTTGGCTCTATGGTTTTAATTCAGTTCCACTGACAGATTTTCACTTGAACTGCTCAATGCACATGAACTTAGGGAGCTGGCTTTGTGAGGAGTTTTGCAGCTACAGAAAGGCTAATTGGATTGCACCATGAAACTCTCTCTGGAAATATTCTTTCTAAAGGGAACCTGGTGAACACATTCCAATCAGCATTTCTGTATTTTTCAAACCTTCTATTGCATTTTAAGAAAGAAAGAAATCAAGTAGTTGCCCAGAGCATTTGTTCAGGTTTGGATTTTTCCTGTCTCACTGCTAAAAAATTTAGTATTTAAGCCTTTGAGTTCTATTCTGATTTTATATTTTCTTCAGCTTTTAGGGAAAGCAATACTTCACATCCTAGATTTATAGACACTTTTGAGGCCTGATGTTGATTTAGAGTAGAGCTCCCAGGCCTGGAGCAAGCCATGGTGGTAGACCAAGTTCAGGCTTTCTATCTCTCTGGGTTTTTTCTAATGTTTCTTCTTAATTCCTCATGCCTATGTTTACATTTAGTTGTTTGAGGCTTAATAAAACCGTGAGCATTCATCTCTTCTGTTCCTCCTTTGATTTTTTTAAAAAGCTACCCTTTCTTTCTGCGCTAAAATCACTCTTCAGCCGGCCCAATCATTTAATGTACATAAAACATATGATTTTAAAGCAGAAGCACAATGCTGGAACCCATGAAGCAGCAGCTCTAGCCCTTGTTCTCTCTTTCATGTGGACCCTTCTCTTTGCTCTGCCGGAGGTCTCAGGGGTGGTGCCTGGTGCTGGCTGCTGTGTGTGACCTGCGTGTTGGTGGCACGTGCACAGCCCTGCAGTGCAGCTCCAGAGCCCGGCCCCAGGGTCAGGGAGAGAGGAACTTCTCACATTGATAAAGTGCCTGCACATCACAGCAGCATTTGAGTGCTGATGTGACCTCAGTGTGCTATCAGGGGATTAAAGCCTTGACCAGAGAGAAGGCAAACGCAGCAACAGGGCAAGGTTGAACAGGAGCCACATCAAATGGCAGAGAGCAGTGGGATAGGCAACAGAATTGGTTAGAAATTGGTTAGAATTGGTTAGAAACATCTGCTGCTGGTGTTGATTTATAAAGGATCTTTAAGGTCTTCAGAAGGACTAATTGATTTTATACATGAAAACCATGTTTAGCAGTGTTGTAATCATCCATGTCCTAATCATCCAATGCCATCCAGGCATTTTTTCCTAGAATTACCAGACCTCTGACGTGGTGAGGTATCAGCAGACCATATTCTTACCTCTGTCCTTCCAGTCAGTCCTCCCCAGAATGAGTCTCTTTAACATTTAAGTTAGCCTGGTGACACCTCTTCATTCCCAGGTTTGGAGACATGGCCCTGCTGCATCCCAGTGCCCTGCCAGGCAGAAAGCCAGTTTGACATCAGTCATTCTACATACACACCAAAATAAAATAAAGACAGAAGCCAATAAAACATGCACAGACTGAATGGAAGACTAGAGCCTGGGCCAGAGAGTGAAGAATCAGGATGCTAAAAGCAGGCCTCTGGGAGCTCTTGCATCCAAGTCCAAACTCAGCCTTGGTGGTCAAAATGAGCCTTCAGCCCTTTTTTCCACCAGAAATTAGGAAGCTGTGTGCTGCCTTTGTTCCGGACAGGTGATACTTCCGTCCTCTCTGGCTGACAAGGGATGTCACCAGCCGCATGAGGGAGCTGGTTTTGTGTCCAAACCAGGAGTCTCCCCCAAGGTGTGGGGGGTGCTGAGCTCTGGGGCCAGAGTGGTTCTGCAGTGCCCAGAGAGATGCTCGCTGTCCAGGCACAAATGAACTTGGAGACAATTTCACCTGTTAGACAAAGCAATAATGTTAAAATGGGACTCACAAAGCACAGAAAATTCATTCTTTAATACATTGTGATCCATGACCAAGGTCTTGGCATATATAAACCTGATTAGACTGGAATACTGCATATTAAACCATTTTTTAATGATGTTTCTGATGAAAAACTGAGCTTGTTTGTGCAATAAGGATCACCCAACCACGTGCCAGGGCACCGTGCAAACGAAACACAAAGAAGTGTCCCCTCCCTCAAATGAAATCCCAAAGGAAGATGTGGACAGAGGAGTAAAACCTGAGCTTTAGGGAATTAAAAGTTAAACATAGCGTTTCATACCGTTTTTCACATACTTTAATAGTTATTTTCCAGTCTGTGGAAGATGCTAAAAACCCACAATTCTCTTCATTTTAATATAGAGAAGGATTTTTTTTTTTTTACACTCCAGGGTGATCCATTAGGTTAAGCTGTATTTTAATGACCTGATTTACTCAGAGTATTTGAAACACCACGAAGACTTGCCATCCATCCTATTAAGCCCAGTATCCAACATTAGTAGCAGAAGCACATGGATAAGCAAATCAAACGAAAGCTGTGAAAAAGTTGCACAGAAGCTGCATAAATGAGATTTGTGTATCTGCAAGGCTCCTGGGAAGGATAAATTATTTCAAGATTGATTTAATGCAAAGACACAAGCTGAACAAGCTGACTGATTTTTCTCATTTATCAGTTCTCTAGAACTGGTACAATGTTGACTCATTAATTTTCCTGAAGTGATAGACACATGGAGAAAAATGAAAAAAAAAATCAGCTAAAATGAATAAAAAACCTGGTCTTTAATTCAATGCAGAGGAAAGGTAGATGGATGATGTTACTCTTGCTAGTAATAACCAAAGTTACCAGCCTAGTCATAATATTTGAACTTAAATAATAAGCATGTTTCAGTCATTTGGGTTTATTTTCCTTTTTCAAAAAAGACATAAATTTTACGGAAACCGAGGGAGACAGAATTAACCATCGTAGTTCTGGAACTGGAAACAAAAAAATTATACCATGGAACAAATTGAACAAATATGTCTATCAGCCAGTTTCTCTTACAGATCTAAGTGAGATTTGCAGTGCAGAGAGCTTGTAGGATTCTTCAGAGGGCAGATTGGGGGGCTGTCGTTATAGATACATAATAGAGAAACCACAATGGTGTGGCAAACAATCAAAACTTGGGACTTAGAAATTAAGCCTGAGCCTGCATGGATCCCTGTGTGTCTGTGCCTTGATGTTCACATAGCTCACCAAAAAGCCTCACGTCTCATATACTGTAGAACAATTCAATGATAAAAGCATTAACATCTTCAGTTATTTTCCAATCCATCTTTTGGTTCATAACAAAGAGCTGGAAGAAATAAATATCAGCCTCTTGCAGATTCTGGGAGAAGCAACAGAACTCGATGGCAACAGCAGAATCGAACATAGGTACAAATAAAAAGAAACATGTTTCCAGTGCAGATTGATTTAGTCATGATCAATCATTATTTCAGATACTCAATATGCTATGCAGAAATGTCTTTAGCTTTTTAAAAAACTCAGTATCAAAAATAATTTGATCATTAGCATCCACTTCAAATATCCAGAAACTTACCCTTAAAACTCAATACATGCATTCCATATGTATTTTTGAATGCTTTTACAATACTATTGCTGGTTATTTCTACATGAGATTTTGTGTGTTCTCTTGTGGCCTTTTTTCTTTTTTTTTGAGATACAGTGTTTCCTGACCTTAATTTATCTCAATCTGGGGAAGCATCAGTAAGCAGCCACCAAGTAATTTCTTCTGTGAAAACATCTTTTTTATGTCTATATTTATGATTGTTTCCACATATCATATTACTGAGAGTGACCCTACTGCATTTACCCAACTGAGGGTCAGTTATTGATATAAATTTACAGTGTTGATTTACACAGATTGTAAATTAGTATTTTAGAAATAGTAGGAATCTTAGGAAAATAGCTGAAGACATAGGTTTGAAAGTTTTGCCTACTCTTTTCCTTGCTGTAGTATAATCTGTTGCAATTTTATGCCTACAGAACAAAGCAAATTCTATTTTCAAGTCTCAATATCTACCATTTTTAAGAAATTGGATGGTTTAAAATATTTTCCTTAGAAAAAGACCAATTGTTTTCAGTAGCTGGAGAAACTACAATTAATGCAAATTGTCCTTGGCAACAGATTAACGAATCCAAGCTACCAAAGAGAACCAAAACATCTCTTCCAAAACTGGTGGCCAGAACTCCAGGCTGGTCTAGGATTCCTCCTATGTGACCAAAGTTTTGAAAATTCTCAGGTGCATGCTCCACCATCAAGGTTTCCATGAGCAGAAAATGAGCATCTGAAGCCAGATCCAAAGTGTGTTTTATCCCGTTAATTTTGGGCTGATGGGAGATGCAGTCTTTGTAGCAAGAGCTCTCTCAAAGGTTCTAATCTGAATCTATGGCCTGAAAACCACTAAGTTCCAAAATAGATGAAATAAAAGAAAAAATCAACACCTTTTTTCCCCCCCATGCCCTTAGGAATAACATGCTTGCTTTTCCTTTTCAACACACATTCTTAACAAACCACTATTTATCTTAAGTGACCACCTAAACCTGATCCAGCCAAACTGTCCAAGACACAGAAAAGAAAAAACTGTATAAAATGGTCTCTGACAGTGGACTTTTCTTTTAACTATTTACAATAACCAAATAATTTAAGTCCTAAATATTAAGAGTTGATCTTTAACTAGGTAATGTATTAATAAGCAAAATCAGTTTCATTGGTAGCTCCATTATTTTTAATAAAACTAAAGGTAGTGACAAAAAGTACAGCTTCAACATCACTTCAATTGATAAACAATGAGAAAAAGATGACAACATCAGGAACTTCTCTTTTGTTGTTGTTCTGTTTTGAGGGGAAAGAGAGACAGTCACTGCTTCCCTATCTGATTCTTTTCCTTGTTTACCTGGCAACAGATCAGTGTAAGGGCTGATGGGACCAACTCTCTCTGCTGCTGCCTATGCTGCCAAGGAAGGAAGCAATGTCACATCGCATCAATAGGTCAGTAACAATTTCTCTATGGAAAACCAGGTTTCCAATCCCACAAAATTATCCCAGGAGAATTCACCGACCAGATGTCACGTCAAGAGTTGCCACAAGTGCTGTGCAACAGTCCTTAACCCATAGTATTTAATCAATCTCAAAATCAGTATTGACTTATTAGATTTCTCTTTTCATAATACAGAAATATTTCATAAAAGCATTTACACTGCCTAGGTAACTAGCTTAATGCTATACTAGGAGCTGTATTTCTGGTGACCTGAAGGGTTGTTTTGTTTGGTTAGGGTTGTTTTGGTTTTTGGTTTTTGTTTTTTTTCCTGAGTGTTTCATTTCTTTTTGCATTGTGAATGCAGGCAAGTAGAAACAGGCAGAGACACACAATAATTATGTAGCATTTCATCACACTATTGATCTCTGCTCAAAACTCCTATTGACATGCAGGATCAGGTACATCTTTGCCAGATGGGATTTTTCCAGACTAACCCCTCAGAATTGCACAGTGCTCTGTGATGGCAGTGCTTACCAGCCTAATTGAAAAGGTAACAGTGAAATGTCATTGTAAGCTCAGATTCGTTGACCAAATCCTCAACAAGACAGTCCAGGAAAGAAAGTTGCAAGATTCCCACGTGCCATTATACACAGTACCCTCTCCCCATCCGAACACAGTTAGAAGGATTACAGAGCAGTGCCTACCCATATGACATTGGCCTGACTCACCAAAACAAATTTTCATGCCTATTTACTTTGTCTGCCCGTCAAACAGCAACCATCTGTGACTATAAGGAAAACCAGTCCCCTGATCAAAGCACTGAAATGCAGTGAACAGGAGAGCAGTAACATCAAAACGATGACCGTGAAGATCCCCATAATCTAACATCAACCACCTGTGAATTTTCTGGCTTGAAGTGAGAGTGGGAACAGTTCAGCAGGTGGCTTTAGGCTAAGAGACCAAAATAGCTGACAAGAAATAACCAGTCCCTTTAAGTTCACATGGCTACAATCTTCTATTTAAACAGTGCTGTCTTTTTCAGCACGTAGGTACTGAAATTGACCTTTTTCTAGGTTGTCGTGATACTGGTCTGTTGTGGTGACTGCACTCCTATCTTGTCCTCAACACTATTTTCTACTAAACCCTAAAGATGCCAGGAAATAGGGGCTTTTTGGGGCTTTCTGGGGCTTTCTGCTGTGCCCAGAGCACGATTTGTGCTGAAACAAAAGACATTGGTTCCCATACCAAGGTACCAAATTACCATTCCTAATGTATTGATATTTTTCATTAGTAACACCCGCTGAGATACTCTGTAAATCAGCCCTGTTTACATTTCCTTCTCTAGCCTTCCTCTTTGTCTTCTGAAAGTGACATCCTTTCCAGATTCCCTGAGTCCTTTGCTTTCTGTCACCCATGATTGGTAATGAAAAACCCAATAACTTATTTCAGTGGATTATGATAAATTTAAATATGACCAGCATACCTGTGATAACAAAGGAAAATGTTCATGCCAGTGGTATTCTTCAGTCCGGCAGAGAGAGGAAGAAGCACTCCAGGGCATAGTTCCCTACCATTCCATCCCATCCCTTCTGTCTGTAATGAAGTTTTTACATTGTCTGCACAGTACCAGACACAAAAACTGCAGACTCTGAACTCCTCCCTGTGCCCTGACCTACCCCAAGGGAACAGCCAGGCCCCAGGAAAACCAAACAAATGATGAGAGTCCCAAGGCCAGGATCACCTTCTGCCTAGGCAGGATGAATGACTTGACTTCTGAGGCTCAGTCTGCAGCACCTTGAGTGAACCAATTCCTCCATCCCATCTCTTTCATCTTTTCATCTACCACTGCATTAGTGCCATATATTTATTGTGCCATGATTTCTGTGTCCACCTAACAAATAATAATTGAAATAAAAAAAGCATCTGTCTAATCATCATTCCTCATCAGAAGATCTGAGGCTTCCTCTTCTCAATCATAATCATACCACTTTGGCAGGCCTAAAGATGTTTGGGATCTGTGCAATGGGGGAGCACAAATAAAAGAGTTACTCATTGGAGAAGACCTGAGTATATTAAAATGAAGACTCGGAACCATGAGTTTGGAAATAGCACAGCACAGAGCTCCACAGAATTGGCTACAGATCTCCCAGACTCAGAGTGCCCTTTACAGAAACAGCCCTGTACGTTCAGTTTTGAGCATCTCTGCTTGGACACAAAGTCCCTCTCTCCAGAGTAAAACAAGCATTCAGCAACAGTGCCTTGGTAATTGCGAAACAGTGTTTCAAGTCCTATTATTCAGCCTTTTTCTCAGCCATAACCAGCTGTTCTCAAGCTCACAAGACTAAGCAAAACCTCATTGACACCAGCACAATGAGACCCATTCACAGCCACTGGTGGTGGTTGGTTCAACAAATAAACAGGAATTGGCTGAACAGATACCATTATGTCACTTTATACCTTATTTACTCGCATGTGTAAGCCCAACAATAACAGTTTTCTGGTAAAGTACAAGCCAATTAATGTTTTTTTCCAGACGAAATAAACCAAAGAAAGCAAACATCTGCACACATTTGTGACCAACACTAACTGTCACCCTGAAAATGATGGTATGTGGAGAATAAACATACAGAGGGATTTTTTTAATTTTTTTTTTCCTGAGCCAAACAACCAGGTAAAAGATCATTGGCATCTTTTCCTTGAATTCTCTAAACTGAAAATTTGGACTCTCCTCTTCCTACCTGCTTCCAAATTTTCAGCTGCACACAGTCTGAAATGTTTTCCTGGTTTTTTCTTCGGAACCGAGAAACTATGTTGCAGAAATCCCTAGGATAACGATTTTTCAGAGATTGAATTGTCTTCTATATCTAAAAAAGTATTCATTCTGCAGCCAGGATTAAGGTCTCTGGAAGAAGATTCAAAGGATTCAGTGGTTGCACATCACTCTGGGGTGGTTTTGTGCTGCTGATCAGATTTTAGTTGCCTTAAAGAGAGCAGATTTTTCCAGCTGGAACTCACAACTGGAAAATCAGAAAAGTAAATGGGGAAATAGAACTTCTTAAGTGGGATTGCTAGGTTAAAAAGAAAATTGCCTTGGTTACACCCATGTGGAATTATAGATAGTGTATTTATCGTGAAAATACATTTATGATTAATAACACCTTTACAAATCTTAAAAATCTTCATGAGGATTTTTGTTTTGGTTTTTTTTTAACTATCATATAAGCTCTCACAATCAAAACTGTATTCATGGATACAAGGGAGATGCTATTTCACCCTTGTCTAAAAGCTGTTTCCTTTCATCTTTCTGGACACCTTTTTAACCAGCACGGATCACACCTGCACTCGGCAGTGACACGGAAACAGAGGCTAAAAGCTCTGGAATAAGAAACAGCCTGGGTTAGCCAATGGCACGGAAACTGACATGGGCTGGAGAGTGCTGGAAAAACTCAAGCTCCCCCATGGAAATGGTGAGCTGTGCCACGAACAGCCCAGGTCAGTGCCAGCTCTGGCTCAGCTCCGAGGTGTAAACCTCACACAGCGAGGCCAACACCACCCCAAAGGCCTTGGAGCACTGAGAGGTCAACTGGGCACCAAAGCCATGAAGGGCTTCCACTCACTCAGGAGCTGGCTGAAGGATTTTGGAAACAGGATTGTGAATCTTTCCCTCACACCTGTGTTTTAGTGGAACACCACTGCTAGTGGAAAGGCTCAAATAATCAAGGGATGGCCCTAATATTCCTGAGAGAATAGCAGTTTCTGGTTCCTCTCCTTTGAGCAAATAGAGGCAGAGGGACAGGGTTGCTTGTCCAGGGTTTCTTTCCTGTTCATCACAGCCCTCTGGACAAGTACAGCTATGGCAGAAGAATAGATCAGCACATAAAAACAGCAGACTAAAAAAGCACCAAGCTGGTGTTCCTGATGAGCTGCCCTGGATGCTGAAAGCTGCAATTACAGCCCTACAGCCTAAATTCCAGTATGTAACAATATAATCTTTGTTGATTACTACAAATTAAATTTCTTTAATCTTTTTTTCCCCCCATACTTTTTTCACTCCACTTGAAGAGCACACTCAGCATATTTACCTTTTCTGAGTTTCTGGATGGTTGTGAAGCACGGGCCTGTGTCCCACTGCAGCTTCTGCAGCCTTACAAATCCTCATAAGTTCTGATTCTTAAACATCATTATGCTTCTGTTGCCACATTCCTTCTATCCAGCACATGCAGGTGCAGTATTGCTCATCCTCATCTGCTTCTGCAGAACCTCTGAAAACCATTAATGAAATACTGGGGGGGGGGGGGGGGGGG
>WAAE01000707.1:0-14843 GCA_013400495.1 Nicator chloris
CATCAGACACGAACAACAAGTAGCAAAACTTGCAGCTGTTTGAAAAATGCTATCCGTGACAAGGAACTAGGATCTCCATTACTATGACAAGAGTTGCAACCAAGCTAGTGTACATTAAAATCAAATCAAGCTAGCACAGCTATTGTAAGACCAAATACAGATTTTGTGGTCTTTAGGTATAACCCCTAGGACATCCTTCCACCCCTGCTGCATTTTTCCCATTGTGATGAGATCGCCTCAGCTGCTGTTTTAATGGGGTTAATGTTAAGCTTCCTTTCATCACTTATCTATAATTAGGATGGCTGTTATTCTATGGTTTCTGTAGAGCCATATGGTTATCTAATGCTAACAAGACCTGCAGTGCTTCAGTTTCTGTATATTGCTTCCTGTCTGGCTTCTGGTTTCCTCATTTTCTGCAGCATTTCTTGGGTTGTCTATAAAAGGAAGGAAAAGGAAATCAAAGTCTATGTTTATTGTGCTTCCTGGAGATTAATATTCCCCTATGAATAGGTTTGAAAATATTTCAGCCATGCTTGTCTTGTTTTTTCTGCAAAATATACCCTCAGAGCTACAAGGAAAACTGTCCAAACTTGCTTCTGTGTATTTGTCAAAACATTACTTGCTTTATTTTACTGAGTTGCACCAAGGGAGTACCACTTAACATTCCTCAACTGATACTGCCATTACAACAGAATGTTTCCTTTTTTATGTAACAACATTTTTTGCTGTTGGTTTCCAGTACTACCCAGAAGGAGTTGGGCATCAGAAATGTGAAAAAAGAAAAAAGGAGAACTTCCTAATCTAAAAAGGACAAGACAAACCTGAGGTAAAAAAAGAGGTACAGAGAGGTCCCAGAGGTGAGAGGGCCTGTTGTGGTAATTCAGTGTCTAGAAATACAGTGGTTTGACTTTTAGAGAAGGGAAACTCACCACACATTTTGATATTCTGTTCTCTGCCAAGGTTGGCAAGGCTTTCCATTGAGAGAACAGTTTCATATAAGGCTTTCTTCCCCCAAAAAGTCACAACTGTAGACATTTTATTACAAATTCTCTGTTTCTTAGAAACAAGTTTTTCTCATTTTGCTCTAAAACTCTATTTTACTTCCTGTTTCCTTTGGGTCCAGTTTTTATTGTTTCAGTGCCAATGTCAACATAAAGACAGGAGCATTTCCAGTTTATGACAGATCTGACAGTCATGTTTCCAGTGCTTCTAGCTAGAAGCTAAACCAGTGGGCCAGCCCAGACGTTTTTGCAATGAAAACATTGATTGAAGAAAGAAAACAGACATGTGGGACGTTAACAGGAGCCTGGAAAGCAAACACCTCACATGAGAAATAACCCAGAAAATGAGGCCATTACAGAACATGGTGATTCATGGTATCTCAGAGGAGGAAGAACTGGCATTAACCATGCATAAGGTTAAATCATTCTGAATTTGGTAGCCATCTAAAACTGTGTAATGAAGCTGAAGGTTGGGTGGAATATTAAAATGGAAAGGGAAATGGGATAGTCTTGAGCAGGAATTAGGACAGCCAGAAAAGCTATTGTAACACATTAGACTGGATGCACAGTTGTATAAGTAGCCATCAGTATTCCAATACAGATTTCATCAAGATTTCTTTTCACTGATTATAATAAGTTTTGAAAAAATAAAAAGATATGAATGCATGAAATCAAATTCTGATTATCAGTTTTTTTGCTGATTCTTTATACGTTCAGAGAATTTTCCAAGGAGAGTAGCAGAATTTAGTTCCCACTAAAATTCAGTAAACTATGACTTCATATAGTCTCTTTCAAAAGCCTCTTACAGAAGAGGAAAACTCAGTATTTCTGTCCATATTTTTTGTATTTTAGGGAGATTGATTAGAATACACAGAGAAGTGCAATCATTGTGCTCTACAGGACAGAGCTTCCCTCCATCACCTGCCCCTCAAATGGATTGAGTTAAATATCAATTCTAGGTACTTTGCTCTGCCTCCTACCTCTCAGCACAGTTACAGCTGTACTACGTAACATTTATCCTTGCAAGTAGAGATGTCTTAGTTTTTCCACTTTACAAATGGAGGATTTGGGCACAGAGGGATCTTCAGCACTGGCTGAGAAGTTCTGGCCATTGGCACTGCATTCTCTGAGTATTTAAAAGTTATCCAAGGCCACATAGGACATCTTTAAGGGCAGAAGGGAACTGAACTTAACTTCTGAAGTCCATGGTAGAATCCTTAACTTTCGTCCATCTTCCCTCTTAAGACATTACTGTAGGCTCAGAATTTTGTGTTAAGCATTGTAAAGCAGAGTAGCTCCTAATCCTCCATCTCACAAAAGGGAATTTCTCTACAGGACCACATTAGACCATAGGTGAGAATTCTTTTGTTACTGGAAAATACTGGGAGACATAGATTTCGTCTCCCCTAATTTCATTTTATAGAGACAGCCCATATTATAGATTGATCAGCAGAAACTTCTTTTTAACAAGAAATTTTTTTTTAAAATCTTAAAAATTATTTTTTCCACATTAAAACACAGTAAGTCAAAATTAGACACCATTTTGTAGTCAAGCCAAATATTTTACCTCTTTAGAAAAATTTAGTAATAAAGACTATCATGGTTGTTGATAACAAAACCAAACAATAAGTAATTCCAAAGCTGAGCAAATTAACAAACAAGAATATAAGTGAGGATGTTTTACAGTAAACTGACAAATGTACTTTTCAACAGCATTTGCATTGTGAATAAAAAGAAAAATTCCGTTTGAGTGGGCTTCGAATCCCTAATCAGCCTACTACTTGTGTAGCAGGGTCCTTCACTGAATATTAGAATGATGTAATTTATAACACTGATGACACTAAATGTATGCTTACTTTGATTTGAAGAGAACAGGTTTTACAGTTTCTAAATAGCGATTAAAAATCCTGCAGATTATTGAGCGCCATCTAGTGTTTCATTACTTCTTCATACACAAACTGTGCTTTGGAGCTGCCTAGTCAAATTAAAATTCTATTCAGCAACTAAAGCAGAAATTCAGACTTTGGGATTTATTTAAAAATCTCATTTTATGGTATCCAAAATAAAGTGCCCTCTTTTTTCAATGATAGAACAAATTTTACAAGCATTAGAAAACAAAGTCATTCATTAAAGATAAAAATAGTTAAAGCTTAAGGTTAGCATTAGTCTTTTCTCTAGCTCAAATATTTCAGTAGAGAGATAATACAGGTCCTTAATTCTTTTCACATAATTAAATAAATGGAAATATTTTGTACTTGGGAAAAAAATAAAAATTTTTTGAAAAGAGAAAACCAGAAAAATAACCCACCAGATATTAAACTAACAATGGTTGTATTCTAATGATTATGAATATCTAGGGATTCTTTTTTTTTTAAGCAACAACAGCTTACATAACTAGGCATATTGCAATATCACATATAGTTCAGGTAGGCTTCTACCTTCCTGAATAACTTATTTATAAGCAATTTTTCTTCAAGTTGTAGTGAATTTGCATAAAGAAAGAGATCAAACAAATGTCAAGACTAATGACCTATATGGATCAATTGTTCATGCTCTCCTGCACCTGTAGTTTTTCTTTTTGTTTTCATGCTTGCAAATTGTTCATAGTGTTGCTGTCTCTACTCACAAAGCAAGGAGGAACACAAGAGCTAAAAAAACCCCAAACTAAGACAAAACAAAAGAAATTCCACTAGGCTTACTGGATATTCAAGCTGTCATTTGTTCATTTACCTACCTATTCTAGCAGTTCAATATCCCTTTGATGATCTACATGGCCATAAAACAATCAGCTGTGGGCATGATTCACAGTTTTGCACTCTTTAGCTTACTGGTGAAATGTGAGGAAATTTTTGTTTGTTTGTTGGAGTTTGAGGGGTTTTGTTTGTTTTGTTTTCTTTCTAGAAATATCACATGCTTTCACTGCTTTTCATCTCCCAGTTCAGGTCTGGTTTCAGCTCTTGTACCAAAGCTGAGACAGTTACTCACAGCTAATAGTCTTACCTCTGAAGTTAATAAAGAGAGGTGGGTGCTCCTAAAAGACACTGTCTTGTGCTAAGAAAGGTGTTAAAGATACACCAACTTTTGTGTATACATGTTTTTAATTGAGTAAATTCACAAACACTATAGTCAAATACCTTTGAGTATATTTAAGAGCATAGGTGGGGCAATTCTCCTTGAAGAGGCTGACAACAAGGCATGTTGTCTTAAGCTCTAGTGCTCTATCACTTAGAGCCAAAAGGGCGAAGAGGGTGAAGAGCAACAACAGATATGGAAAAACATCAAGCTCCCATGTCCAGCTGTAAAGATGGTAATGGCTCTTGGAAATGGTGAAATGCATCATCAGAGCAGTTCTCTCAGGCTGCCATGGAGAACTCCTCCAAATGGTGTCAGCCTCTCACTGTTCCAGAGACACTGAGACAACTTTGTGTTTAAATGGCACCGTATTGCAAACTGTGGACAGCCTCAGATAAATACACTGATGCCAAGAGAACTCCTGAGGAGACTGAAAGACATTAAAATCAGGAAAACTGGTGTCTGATCACTCAGTTCTTTCCACACATCCTCACACAGGAAGATTTCAGTAGCAGCTTTGGAGGGGAGAGTCTTCATACACCAGTACTGTGCAACAGAGGACAGTGTGGGTATGGTGAGCACTGCAAGGGTCACACAGGTAACACAGAAGGGGCAATGTGGCAAGGCTGGCAGCCAGTTTTTGGCAGCTCAAAGTCACACAAACAGACTCACCCTAGTCTACGCAAGTTTAACACCACAAATTAACACCTGGCACTACAGTGCTGGCTTGCATCACTCTGGTGCATTCACTGTACATGACAGCCACTCCCCTTTGCAGTCATAGAACCCCATTCTGTCCCCACTTTTCAGAAACCTTAGATGGAAACTACAGAGATTAACCAGATTGTCATGTTCTGAGCAGGGAAATAGCAGAGTTTGCGTTACCCTTGTGTTGTCCCTAACACTTCATTTAAAGGCATAACAAAATTGCCAGTGTTCAATATGAGCTTTCAACTGTGATTCTGAATTTGTACTTCAAGTTGGATAATTTTCAATGATTACTTTGCATGAGTACAAGTTTTATGTATGAAATAGAAAGCACACTCCAGCATTACTATTCCCAAGCCTTAAGTGTTCATGAGTCAGACCTCCCATGAGCAATGAATAATCTAGAAACCAGTGGTTTTTTTTCTTTTATATATATAGAAGTAATTTGGTGTTTTCACCTTTTGAATTATCAGGAGATCAGTCAGGACACAAAATGTTTCTACCTTTGGCTTTTACACTGGGCAGAAAATTCCCACAGGGGTTCTGCATTGGCTGAGATCCCAGACAGCTGGGACCTCAGAGGCTCCAAAGACTCTGTAAGGGTAATTTGAACATCTATGCTGACGTCCTGATCTTTCAGTTTTGCCTAGCCAGATGGCTTGGATGTGGACAGGCAAGAGGAGTCCTCAACAGCTTGGAGCCATTTTAACTCCATGGCATCATGAGACACAGTGGTGCATTCTGGCCAGTAACTGTTCAGGCTGGGGTGCAGGAGGAAAGCCACTACAACTCCTGAACTCTACATGGACAGAGCTTTGGCAGTTGCCAAGAGAAGAATGAGCCACAGTGGGACCTAAAGAACCATTTCAAATTCCAGAATCTCAGTAGAGGTAATCTGAAAACTGAACTACTGATTTCCTGCAGAAGCCTATTCTATAAGAAGCATTCATATATCTGGGTGAAGAATAAAAATTATTCCAATACTTCTGGGCAGTAAAGTTTATGTTGAATAGCTATTTCTTATAATGGACATTACTGCCACTAAAAATGCCAGCACAGTCAAATGGATAGATAATGATAAATATATAGTTTTCATTTGTGTACAAGCTTAGTTTAGAACAAGAATGCTTCTTCCTACTTAAAATTCTGTATACACAATGTAAGAGGAAACTAAAGCAGTACTTTACACTGATAAAGAACCCAACAGTTTCACTAGGGACCAAATCTCTTTTTAGGTGCAGATTCAATCCTAGAGATAGTTGAAACAATAGAGAGAATGTTCTACTCATATGCATAAACTCTACTCATTTACTCAAACACAGACACCTCAAAAACACGTAAAAAAATACCCTCACTTTGTCCTGAAAACTTTGCCCGAAAGGCACAGGGAAGAGGATTAAAGAGGAAGTGCTCTATAAATCTGCCATAGATGTTTCATTGTTTCACTAACTGCAGAGTTAAAGCCTTATTATGATAAAGTACAGTCAGAGAGAGTGTTCACACTAATGGCAGTACAAGTTTTAGGGGACAATCAGGGTTTCAACTTCTTTAAGCAAGCAGTTTATCCAAACTGGCAAATCTATTTTGCAGCAATGCATGGCTTTGTCATCAGTCAACTTTAATAATGGATGAAATTGAAGCTAAAACATCAGTCTTAAAGATACTCAGAATTTGAAAGCTCAGCTCTGAAGTTTCTTAGATTTATTATCTTAGTGAAAGATGAAGCCAAATGTATTGTAATATATTTTACTCTGAATTTTATTTTCAATTCCAAGTCAATTTTTCAATCTAAGCATCTTCCCTCTCCTTTTCCCCATATTCTGCCTGACGGTTTATGGAAATAAAACATTTGAAAGAGCAGGGGTCATCTTCTTCCATGTCTTCTATGTGAAGCGTACATACCTATACAATTTCAATAGTATGCCTGTTATTTAAATAAACCTTTCTTCAGAAGTTAAAGATAAATGGATATGAAAGTAAATAATGTTTACTGACACAAACCTGAACAATGGACTAAGGAAATAATCTTGAAAGCATAAACAGACATAGAAAAAGTTTGTTATGGCGAGCATTTTTTTCTGCTGACAAGTTTTTATTCCAGTTAGGTTCCTGATATATTTTCTGCAATTTCTATTATGACTTTCTCCCCTAGTTCATGTTCTATTTCATGCTCTCTTTGATTTCCATCCTTTCCACTGTGACCAAAGATCTTTGACATAACTGTATTGTTTTGCAGCTAATATATTAATCCACGGCACCTTTATTTGCATAAGTTTAATCAAATCCAAGAATGACAATGAAGAAGCAGGAGACTTAACAAATTTCTTTAAAAGTAATTGGCACACAGAGAATCTCCCTAGTATGAAACCTAATTCCTGGCTAGGAAAAAAAAAAAAAACTAATTTTTTTTTCCTATCAGAATTCTTTTTCCCATACAAGGCAATGTTTCTTCTGTACAGATTTTAATTCCAGTACATTTATGCTGGAGCTATCCAACTTCTACATGACAGGAACTGACAAAGTATTAAGAAGCATTTGTAAAATGCTACAGCTACGGTGCACAAAGTTTCCACCACCAGAATAAATTGTCTTAATTGTTATTCAGTTTTAGTTGTTTTAATTGCAGCTTTAGAAAAGACAACAACTATTCTTAGGAGTACTGTTCCATGTGCTGACACACAGGAATACCCAAACTATTGAAGTATGCCCCAGTATTTGAGCTGCATGTGGAAACAGCATCCCTTAATATTCTACAGTAGGGTTTACTGTTGTTTAAACATGTCCCTTACAAATTAGTTGGTTAAAGATATAATGACCACTACAAAATGCCTAAAAATGTTGTGTATTTTATACATATATACATCCAAAGGCACATACAAAATAATATAATATAGTCAAGATATCATTAGCTGTGAATAATTCTTGTGCACTTTCACAAAAGTTAGGCCTTGTCATTAAACACGTTAAATAACTTACACAAACTCTGCAAAGCTTTCCACAATATGCCTGTCAGCCTGGAGTTTTCCTCCTCAGCACCCATCCCACCACACCAGCAGGAAGCTAGACAGCCTGGAGTTTTTCACCTGGTCCTCAGAGCAGCCCATGGTGATGGCACCTGGATTCAGCAGGACTCATGGGCAGGCAGGGCTGGGGGGCTGGAGACCAACCCTCTTGCAGTGTCACTGGGGCAGGGACTGTCAGATTTAGGGGACTGAAATGGAATCCTGGGTCATGGGCAGACTGTGGAAAGCCCTGGCCAGGGATTGCAGAGAATTGCTAAAACCAGGCACACACTCAAACACATTTATAAAAATATGCCGGTTTTTGAAATGTGGGACAACAGATGAAACCATGAACCACGTCAGTATTTTGAAACATGCAAAACTAAAACTTTGTAAATAACACCTTACTTTCCCTCTCAGCCACAGCACATCTCTGGAGAGCCATACCTCCCCTCAGCAGGATCACCCAAGAGTGTAGCAATGGCAGGCCATGCATGATTGAGTGATTAAATTCCAGGTGCTGTTGTTAAGCAGACTGACACAAAAACGATTTTTCAGAGGTTACAGTTGTTCAAAAGTTATAAATATATCTGCATTTATAATAAAACAATACATTGCAAGGAGGAAGCACATACTCTGTGTTTCTTGACTGGAACTTGACTGAATGATACCAGTTGCTCCTCAGTTCAAATCTGTGCGTCTGGCAGTTAATATTGAGGGGTGCATAACCTGGTGTCTCAGTTTATTTGCAATTCATATTTTATGCTTTGTCTAAAAATGGCACAACAAGACAGCAAGGAAGAAGTTACTCTGATCACTTCATCATAAGTCAGGCAGACCCTGGAGAGGGGTCTAGCCCCACAAACCACTAAACACACTAAAGGTGAGAGAAACGTCTTTGTTGACAGACACAAAAAAGGCTGAGGGCAAAACTTGTAGTTTCTCTGAGCAAACCAGGGAACTTGCTTGTAAAGAGAGGAAACTCAGAGTCAAAAGAAGACAGAAAGAAGGAAATTTTCCCAAGATCAGAAACAGGGCTCTCTGTAATTTGCTGCAACCACGGAATTCAGACAAAGTTCCTCACCTATGATTCAGACATGAGGGAAAAAATACTCTACCAGGAGTGAGCAGAGCAGAGAAGGGATCTGTTTACTTAAACTGTTAAAAATATTTTCTGGTCTATTAATCTGTACCAATTAAAATATTTAAATAATTTAATTCTTTCTTATTCAACAAGATTAATTAAGAGTTCACCATTTTCAGGGACTTAATACTGTTTACTGCTTATCTATCATTTCTGTTCACATAACACCCGTAGAAAAAGATTGCACTCAAAACAATTAAAACAGACTGAAGTATGATACCAAACCTCTCTATGAATATGGAATTGTTAAGTTCTTCTCCAGCAAGTGTCTGGAGTAGAACAAAGTAGAAAAGATAGAAACCAAACCAGTTTACAGAAGAGTTCCTCTGCAAAGGGCTTCAGCCAGATTTCATTTATTTTTCCAGCCATGTTTCTTCTCATATGACAGTGGAAAATGTGCCCAATTCTGCAGCTGCAGTCACAATGGTAAATATTTTGTATAGGACTCATTCTGCTCATCTGTAAGTTATGCATAGCATATATGTAATTTAATTCTCTTTTGTGGATGGTCAAATGTAGCAACTGAACTCAAGAAAGGTAGTAACAGAGGCCCAAGCTTCATTTGCATAATAAAAAAATGCATCTCTTTTGATTTGCTCCTTTGGTGTTTGCCATCAAACTGTCAGCTGTCCCTGTCCACACTCAGACATTTGTGTCTGTTAGCCTGACTATGGCAGGCTGAGATCCTCAAATAATCTAGTCATAATCTTCAAGGCTACCTACAGTTGCAGACACCACAAGATAAATGGCAAGAGGCATCTGACCCTTCAAACCTTCCATCTGTAGACCCATCAGCTGTTGGACTGACTGAAAAATGGGAATTCAAATGGCCCCTGTGTGACATCACACATTCTCTGACTCCTGGCTTCCATGTAGCAGTTACAGGAACCAGAGAAAACTTGAAGTGTACCTTTATTACACAGTCTGAGATGAAAGAGGTATTACACTGTCCTTTTATCTAACACCAGGACTATTTAATAGATGTATTATATTGCACTGGCAAAAGACATAGGTTTTCATAGGTTTTATCTGCCAAACCACAGACTTTAATCCATATGATTTATTCTAGCCACAGAGAAGAGAAACACTATGCAGAGCCAGCGTGGATACAGCCGAAGTATGGATAAGAAAAATTTGCCAGACATGCAGCAATTACAGCATCACAAAAATCAGAAAATACACATTCCAGAGCACAAAGTGTAAATGAGGAGTGGTAGAACTTTTAAATCTTTTGCTAAGTCTGCACAAGCAACAAGTCAAATTCTGCCACAGTATTTTAACAAAGAGTTTTTTATGCCTTAGGCATGTCAGTTACATGCCACCCTCTCTCTGTAGCTGGGTTAGCACAGATCTGTAGAAAACTGAATGTTGATTATACGAAGCTCCTAGAACAATGCAAAACTTCTTCAATAAAGACCTTATTCTATCTTTAGGCAAACTATGGCTCGTATTGTTTCCAGCATTCCTATCCTGACCCCATGAACTATTTCAGAGATTTAAACTCTTGGATTTTACCATGTACCTTATGAAATTCACTGATCTTTCAAAATAAATATTGCATTTCAAATGAGAAAATTCAAGTGCTTTGAAAGCATTCCCTTATCGTCTCCAGCCTCTCATTTGCACAAGATGCTAAGTGTGAGGAGTAAAGGAGAAGAACTTAAGAAGATTAAACTGCAGAAGATCACCTGATCCTTTAAGGTCAGTCCTTAAAAAAAAAACCACTTCAACTTCCGTTTCAATTCCCCATTCAAACTGCAAAAAAGAAATTTCATTACAATGAATTTTTCCATCCTGCTCCAAACATTTGAGTCAATTTGTCCTATTTGTCCTTCAAGAGTCTTCATAGGAAAAAAAGGAGGAAAGAATCCTGCTGTATTTTTTTTCTAACAGCTATATAAGCATAGGATTCAGTGTCTTCAACTTAAACAAGTATTAATTCTCCTTACTGATAATATGTGAAGATAGGATGGAGATTACTATTTAGAATTATCATTTCTCTGAGCAGCAGTAGCCCCTATAGGATTCCTTAGCCTTCTGTATGTATGGCTTTGAGCCCACTTTGAAAAACCCAAGGTGTCAACACAAGCCAAACTTTCAGGATTTTGAACTTCATCCAGCATGCCTATGGCCTCATTAAACACTGTCCTCAAGTCCAAAAAGGCATTCTTCCTTAAAACAACAACAAAACAAAATAAACAAAAATAATAATTTAAAAATCCCCACAAAACAAAAGAAGCCCACACAACAAATACCACCCAACAAAACAAAAAACAACTCCTTTCTGATCTTAAGTATCATAGCAGTTCTTCCCCATGAATCTTTTTCAAAAGAAAATTTCCCCTGCTTCTTTAGTCTGCTTTATCCTAATAGACTACAACAGATTTGCAGAGAGTCTCCTTCAATGAAAGCTCAGCAAATTCAGCAGTCCAAATGGGATATACTTTCCAATTAAGGATTAGCATACTTAACATGAGGTTGTCAATTTCAATTGGCATGACTCAAACTGAAATGTCAACCCACTTGCCATCTGCTATATACAGATCTAGTCTGGAAAGCAGCAATGAAACAGCCAAGAGGCTGCTACCATAGAAACTGTACCACAGACAGTAAATTTTATGTAGAGATCTCTTAAAATTTTACGAACTATTGTACCAGTGACTTGTTCTTTAGGTTTACTCCTTTGGACAGAGAAGTTTAGAGAAGTCTTAATCTGAACTGCAGTACATTGGGGCAGCTAACCTTCAGAAGATAAAGGCCTGAAGTAAAAACTTTCCAACTAATGAGTTCAGAGGGAAAAAATTAATATATTATTCATCTCTTTTACAAAGAACAGGCCAAGAGAATATGTTGGACTATTTTAAAAGGCTAATTCAACCCTTAGTAAGTCCTATTTTATATGATTTCCATTTAAATAAAGTACAAGGATAATTCATAAGAAAGAGCTGCCAACACTTCTGTCAGAAAAGGATGTTTGTACCTGTTGTGATATATTGCATAATTCATAATCATAGAATCATTAAGGGTGGAAAACAGCCCTAAGATCATCGGGTCCAACTGTAAACCCAACACTGCCCTGATCACCACCAAATCCTATACTGAAGTGCCACATCCACATGCCAAGTACACTAACCTTGGCCAAAACCTGTCATTACCTCATTTTGCTCAACATGACTGACTAGAGCCCTACAGCTGAATCATCCACATCACAGTGTCCAGCATCCAGGATTACCAGTGCTTTGAAAAGATATTAAGAATTAAGGGATATGAAAGAAATTAAGATTGGGAGGTAAGGTTTAGTATATGAGGAATAAGGTTTAGATATATAATATAAGGTATAGATACTGGGGAATGAGGAAGAAAGCAAAGCAGTTGGCTGACTTTTAGATAAGCAGATAAACTTTAACCAAGAGCTCTGCAGTGCAGTACTAGAGTACAGCACTTGTGCACAGCTAGTACTAAGGGCCTAAGTGTGCTCTCCAGGCTAGACAAAGAATTGCTGAAGCTAAAAAAATGCAATCGATTCTGTTTTTTTGAGAGAAAATAAAATTCATTGCTAACACAGGTGTCAAGTTCTGAGCTGACAAAATGTGGAGCTGGGGGTATTCAAAGTCAAGAAATGTACATGAACAGAAGGGATTCTTCACCCTCGTCTAAGAGCTTTCCAATCCACTCCTGACATATTTATAAGCAAAATTTAGTTGCCAGAACTCCTATCTCGTCTCCAGGATGTATTCTATGTATTCTTCCGTCTGTATTTAAGGATCACAGCAATTTTTCAATCATACAACACTAAGAATCTCATGCAATTAACCTTGCCAATACAAATTCTGTCAAATCATCCCATGCTGAAGGATTTAATGCAAAGCAGACACTCCTTACTCCGCGGTATGCTATGTCCTTTCTGGCAATGCAGTCCTTGTATCTTTTTGACTTGATATTATCAACGTTCTGAGAATAATATTTTAAGTTTAGTGTTGGAGCTTCGAAGTTTGATCTGTGCTCTACGACTTGAAAGTTTTAATCCTTGATGACTTGGATTCTTGTCTCATTAATGTTATATGTTGTGGATTGGTGTGACCAGCATAAGGAATGAATAAAAAGTTGACTTATTTGATTTGAGAATTGTTATAGCTAGAGAGGGAAAAAAAGTATGTCAGATATATGGGAAGAGTTAAAAAAATATTTATCTTTAAATGTGAGGTACTGCAACATGACAGTGAGAATACTCCCAAACAAATTATGATGATACTAGTAAAACAGAATACCTTATTTTGAAAGATATCACTGTCCCCAAAATCTCTATTTTTCTCTTGAGACCAAGATATTAATGAACTAAGGAAATAATTTTGTGGATTTACTGGGATTCAGACAGGGAATAGATTATCAGTCACAGAAGATAGATATTACAGAGAGAACGAATAGGCATAATTATGACAGAATCATTCTTTACTTAGGAAGAAATTCCTTGCCTTAGGTAAATTCTTTGCTGTTAGGGTGATGAGGCAGTTGAACAAGTTGTCCCTTCCCTGGAAGTATTCAAGGCCAGGTTGGATAGAACTCTAGGCAATGTGGTCTGGTGAAAGATGTCGCAGCCCACAGCAGGGAAGTTGGAAACTAGATGACCTGTAAGGTCCCTTCCAACCCAAACTATTCCAGGAATACATGAAGTAAATTTCATAGCTAACACCAGATAGAATAGATAGAAATGGATTGCATGATTTTCCGTGATAGGACATTGTTCTGGTAGCTAACAAACAAAATTAACACCTATATTGTTGGATTATACCAAACTGCACTGGATTCCACTGAAGCCAGTTGAAATGCATCACAAAGGCTTCAGCCATTACAGTCAGTTGAAGTTACATTTTCAAGCAGGTACAAATCAGTCAGCTGGAGATCACAGGATGCATAAGAGATAAGAGTTGTTGGCTAAGACCAAAGAAGATAATCTGGTCCCTCAGCACTAGAAATCTGATACTGAAGGCCTGAACTTTCTAAAATAAAGTGCAAAGAAGTTCTAAAAACCTAAAGTGCCTGTTTGTCTTAGCTAAAACCTGCAATGAACTAGAATTCACAAATATTCTCAGGAAATTCCAAATTACACGCCCCAGTGGCGTTGCTTGTATCCAGTCAGCATACTCAAACTGCATAAAGCCAGATGGGTTTTTAAACTCCGAATTCAAAAACTTGACAGCGGCATTTTGAATTCAGGATTGCAACATAAAAGTCACACCCAGAGGAAAACTCAGTTTATCTGGAGAAGTTCTTCAGTCATCCCAGGTCCAATGAGATTTTTTAAAAACCCATTCTTTTAAGATTCCCGTTTTCATGCAAGATATTTTTATTAGTATTTTTGGTACAAAGCCTGACCTAACGGGCAGGGGAGGAAATAAGCCTTTTGCAGTTGTTGTTTGCCCTTCGGCCACAAGGTAGCGGTGTTTCCCAACTTTTCCTGAAACATTCTTCCTGAGGCCAAAGCCGCTGCCGTTCGAGAACTGCCCGGTTCTTCAGAGGGAGTGAGTACGGGAAGTGTTTTATTCACGCAATCTCTACCTTCTTCTAACCCCCTAAATATACTTTGGTATCTACCAGAGCACTTTATCACCGTTCACTGTAGCAGGTAAGCAGTTAAAAAGAAAAGCCTTTCTTTAAATACTTCGGAAGTAATGTCAGAGAAACATGCCCACCGTGAATTATTTTTGTCCTCTCCCGTGTTCTTACTGCCCTTTTTCAGTCTTATGTTCATTTCTCTGAAAAGTTCAGTCCCAGAATGTGGTTTAAAAAAGACCATAGAAATAAAACTACCAGAAAGATTTTACTGTAGCCAACAGATCAGTAAATAGCCCTGTGGATTTCCAATACAGGCACACTCAGGAATACGGAGAGGTGATCTCGATCTCTCTCTCTCTCTCT